>JAHHUM010001886.1:45407-161395 GCA_036173005.1 Crenichthys baileyi | reverse complement strand
TATGTAAAAAACATTAAAACATAAAATAGAAAGATTCCTTCCTTGTGATGACAACGTCCGGTTAATGACAACATCCGGTTAATGACAATATCCGGTTAATGACAATATCCGGTTACGCCGCCGGAAGTCCCGCCGTAATGACAACATCCGGTTAATGACAACATCCGGTTAATGACAACATCCGGTTATGTCACCGGAAGTCCCGCCTTAGGATGTCCGCTACCGGAAGTCCCGCCCACCTGTCAAAATTTTCACACCTCGTTTGATTGAAGGATGTACATTTAGTCTCTAACATAAAACTGACCCCAGTGACATAACACGATGGTCTAAGTTGGTCTCCAGTACTGAAAGGTTTTGACTGGTAGGTGTGGCCGTGGTGGCGTGGCAAAGTCTGACCTCATGCCACGGCCTTACGCTTGGCTCTAAATTACACAAGCACGGTCCAATTTACTCCAGACTGAATATGTTTGTTCTTTGTCAACTCACAGCTCTATTCGATTACATTGGAATTTGGATCAACGACGCCCCCTAGGAAATCCTCTTAATCTCCCTCATACATCATCGGACCAACACCAAATTTTGCGTGCATCATGGAGGACGAATGCCTAAACAGCTCTGTTGGATCACATTGTAATTTGGATCAACAGCGACCCCTGGTAAATTTTAAATGCTTTATCTCCCTCATACATCGTCGTATCCTCACCAAATTTTCTCTGCATCATTGTGGCCGAATGCTGAACATGTTGTCAGTTGATGACATCACTTTAGCCCTGCCTACTGACAACCAAATGACAGGTTTCTTAGCTGATTAACCTTCCTTGACAGTCTCCAGAAATTTCATACTTTCTCTGATAAGGCACAATAATTTTAGATGACATTTCAAAGCATGACAGGAGTCTTAATTAATCTATCGCCACCAAACAGCTCAGCGCAGCTTTCATCAAGAACGTCGGATTTTGGCAAAATTTTCAACGCCTCTCGCCAGAGCAGAAGTCGACATTACCAAAAATAGTATGAAAGGTTGCTCACAGTACCACCTAGTGGTAATGTGCAGAATGGAGCGGTGGGCCCAACAGTGGCAAGAAGGCAGCAATGCCAGACGCTAAACAGGTCGAGTGGCACTAAGCTGTGAGGGCCGCTGCTTGCAGTCTCTCCTGCTCTGCTCCTGTTCATTACTCACCTCCCCCAGTTCTCTCTGCCTTCATTGGCCTCAGCTGTTCCCCATTTTTTAGCTGATTGGGTTAGGTGTATTGTATCACTGAATGTTATGAGGATTGAAAAAATAGTGCAAGTTTTTATTAAAAATAGTGCAACTTTTTATAAAAAATATACAATACAATACACTAATATATAATAACAACAATATAAAATTAAATGTAATTGTATTTACATATGCAGAGATATTTTTATTATTTGCAAGAGGAAAGTGTCAGTGGAGGACCAGGGCCTTGTTAATGAGGCCGGCTGCAGACAGAAAGAAGCTGTTTTTGTGGTGAGAGGTTTTGGTCTTGATGGACCGCAGCCTCCTGCCAGACAGGAATGTCTCAAACAGTTTGTGTCCAGGGTTGGAGGGGTCATCTGTAATCTTTCCTGCACGCCTGAGATCCTGTGTGAGGTCTTTCTAAAGTCCTGATCATCTCCACTGTTGTCAGAGTGTTGAGCTCCAGATTGTTCTGGCTGCAGGATACCAGATGGTCAATCTTCCCCCTTGTAGGCAAACTCATCCCCCCAGAGATGAGCCGAATGAGGGTGGTGTCATCTGCAAACTTCAGGAGCTGAACAGACTGGTGACTGGAGGTACATCTGTTGTGTACAAGGAGAAGAGCAGAGGGGAAAGAACAGGGGAACCGGTGCTGGTGGTCCTGGCATCAGAGACATGTTTCCTTACTTCACGTGCTGCTTCCTGTGTATCAGGAAGTCTGTGATCCACCTACAAGTGGACTCAGGCACGCTCAGCTGGGAGCTGAGCATGTATCACACAGTTTTTCTCGTAGGGGTAAGGGGTCACTAGCTTAGCATTAGATTCAGCTCTACTATGGCTAGCCGTTCCGTCTCTGCTGCTGTTTCTCCATCTCTTTCTGAGTCTCTTTCTCTTTCCTGCTCTGTGTGTTAGATGTCCAGTACCCCTCTGCCTTCTTTATTGATTATGGTATGTGTAATAAATGTATCATTTGTGTAGTTTTGGAGGTGAGGGTGTTGGAATTGGAGGCCTGGCTCTGTGCTATTGAAAAATCAGCAAAGTAGCTCCCTGTAGCAGTTCCCCAGAAGATACAGTAAGACTGTTATTTACGCTGGCAGTAATAAAACCTGGTTATGTCTAGAAGAGGTCACTAAATTTGGTGTCTCTTCAGTGTACAAACATTGTACACTGTACACAATGTTGCCAAAACAATGGCAATAATGTTTGCCAAACAATGTTGGACTACAATATGATTTTCTCTGGTCCCCTCCCTTATCTGACCTGTGAGAACATGTTTAGCCGCATGCTGTCATTCATCCGCTGGCTGTCTAGGTGGTGTCCTGAAAACAATGTGGGCTACACTGATAATTGGTGAACATTTTGGGGAAAACCTGTTCCGATCCAGAAAAACGGCATTCAGATGGACCTGCTCTTCTTTGTAGGAATATGGCCGAATTATTAATTCTCTGAAACTCTGAAAATCCAGGTTCCAGAACAGGAAGCAGAGTCCAGGTTTAACATTTCTCTCTGCAGCTTCTGTACTATTACCCACTCATTACCCAATTTAAGAGAGTCATTTAAATTGGATATTAAACAGGCTTCTAGGATTTCCTTCTTTTACCTCCGGGATATTTTCAAAATTAGAATAATCCTGTCCAGGAGTAACACCAAGTTACTTGAATTTGTTACTTCAAGGCTGGACTACTGTAATTCTTTACCATCAGAAAGTGCACAAAATGCAGTTAAAAGCCTCCAGCTGATCCAAAGCACTGCAGCATAAGCTCTGATGAAAATTAAAAAGAGATACCATTTTTCTCCTATTTTAGCTTCCCTTCATTGGCTCCCTGTTAAAACCAGAAGAGAGTTTAAAATTATCCTTCTCACATATAAAGCCCTTAATGATCAAGCTCCATTATACATCAGACATCTGATTGTTCTATATATTCCTAACAGAGCACTTCGTTCTCAGACTGTAGGTTTACTGGTGATTCCTAGAGTCTCTAAAAGTAGAATGGGAGGCAGATCTTTTATTTATAAGGTTCCTATTCTGTGGAATCAACTCCAGTTTTAGTCATTATTTTAAAAGTAGACCTAAAACTTTCCTTTTGAGAAATCTTTTAGGCTGGCTTAGGTTATTCTGAGCTATCTCTGCAGTGATGCTGCTATAGGTTCAGGCTCCTGGAGGACATAATGAGCACTTTCCCTCACTCTGCTGCATTGTCCTATTACTCTCCAATTTTGCAGCATTTGCTGTTATTTCAGCTTATAATTTTATGTTCCCTCTCTGTTTTCTCTCTTCATTGAAGCTACACCTGGCCTGGCTCTGTGTTAAGCAGTTACATCTTCTTGGAGGGGTCTTTCGGCTGAGATACTATTTTACTGCTCTTCACAGGGTCCTTTCATTACTATTCCAAACCGTTGGAATAGTTTACACACTTTAATCTGGAGCACTCAGAGTGCAGGGCCCACCTTAATCTAAAGTTGCTGTTCTGCTTTTGTTTGCAAAATTTTCCTGAGTTTTCTGTGTGCCCTGGGCCAACCTGTTGAGCTATGGGTTTCCACTGCTCTTCCCTAGCTTAAACACTGGCTTTGAGCCGCGATCACAGCATTGACACAGTGCTGCCTAAACTACGCAAGTTGAAAACGTGTAATCATGTAATGCACATCCACCACGTGTTGCAAGCCATTTTAGGTCTTCAGTTCACTAATGATATTTGGACAAGCATTGCTAACCTAGTGTCCCAGTTTAACCGCACAGTGGAAAGCCAAAGCTTTTTCTGCGTGGAGCATCATCTTGCACACAAAACAGGTTTGGTAGTTCATACACGGTGGAACTCTGGAGAATGGTGTGGAAGCCTGCTGAACCTATGGTGGAGCTCTGAAGATCTGCGGCAGAGCCCTAAAGATCTACAGCGGAGCCCTGTGGGTTCTAAAGACAACGACTCAGCCGGCAATCAGAACACTGAGAATAAACCTACCGGCAGACCCCCCTGGCATATTTTAGGCGCATGCCCAAAAAATCAAGGTGACGACTCACTGGGAGATCTCAGGAATTAAATAAATTAGAATGGTCAGAATTACAGAGAAATGCCTCCGTTGTCCCCGGGAAAACGAGACTTCGACAGCGAGCTGCTGTTACAACAACTGATAGGAGTGAGAGAGCTGGAAATAGTGGAATTCCCCTCGAAAACATATTTGCCCCACTACAGAATCAAAACCAGAAAAATGATCCATCTTCTGAGAACAATAAAAGGTTTGAGATCAACCTTCATTCTAAACAGTCTTCTCCTAAATTGCCAAAGAAAAAGCGCCCCACCGGACCAAGAAAGCTAATAGTCAGCAACACAGCTGTGGATGGGATTAAAAACTTCTGCAACAAGAAAAACACAGACGTTAATATTGGTACCAGTAACGTGGTGTCCGATATCTCAGAGAATATTCTTGCAATCACAGAAAAGTGCCCGTCTCTAGAAAACCTTATTATACACTGTGGAACCATGGATGACGTGGCTAAGAAAAAATCAGAAGGATTGAAGGAGGATTTCACTCGTCTTCTGAATATTGTTGGAGGTCTCAATATTAAGGTGTTTCTCAGCGGACCCTTTGCACCGATTTTCTGTGGAGATGAGATCTTTTCAAGACTTCTGATGATTAATAAGTGGTTGAAAAAAACATGTGCCACTACATCTGTGAACTTCACCGACAACTTCAATATTTTTTGGGAAAAAAGAAAACTCTTCAAGCAAGATGGTTTTTGTTTGAACAAGCCGGGAGCCAGACGTCTCACATCTAATCTCTTCTTTTCAGTAAATAATCCGCCAGCAGCTTCGACCTTCAGCAGAGAACATGGAGTATCAACAACAATGATAACGCTGCCTCCAACAGCTCCAGCAGAGACAACCAGCCAGTTGGCTGAGAAAGATAAGTCATCACAAAAGGTCTCGCTGTCAAAATCCACTGGATAAGTGGACCCCACGTTATACCCCCCATTACACCCCCCTCCCCCCAGACCCCGACCCAGACTGCACAGAACTCTCCCATTTCCCCACTGAGCCCGCTTTTTGCTTTACTGGCTTCTGATAACATGAAAGGAGCTCTTAAGATTGGGACCCAAATGGCTCTGACATCTTCTCCATTCAACACCCCCTGTGGCCGAGGCCCTGCTACTAAACCAACATCTTCCAAATGCCGTAGCGCGCCACAACCTCCTAATCAGGACTTTTAAATCACTTATCTGTGATACAGTCTGGGCCCCAGTGGTAACTGTATCAGAAATGAGCATGTCCAGGATAAACATGGGCCCCTAATAGGAGATAGTTGTAAAATCTCTGTCCTTATATGTGACAGAAAGAACAAAGCCAAAAGGATAAGAGATAGTAATAGACAATCAAAAAAGGCCATAAACTGTCAGGTACAACCAGACACAGAGTTAATATCAGCAACTAAGTCATATAAACTAGCTTTACTGAACATTAGATCTCTGTCAGGAAAATCATTTTTAATCAATGACTTCATTACTGACCACGATCTTGATGTTATGTTTTTAACAGAAACATGGTTACATAAATTTAATGAAGCACCCATTCGGATAGAGTCGATGCCTCCGAAATACAATTTTCTTTTTGAGAGCAGACAGCAAAGAAAAGGTGGAGGGGTGGCCACTTTGTTTAAAGATTTACTGAAGTGTAAAAAAGTATTTCTGGGCCAATTTGACTCTTTTGAATATTTGGCTCTCCAGGTAAAGAGCCCGGTCCGAACCATGTTCTTGAATATTTACAGGCCTCCTAAGTCCAAAACAAACCTTTTCAGTGATTTTAATGAGCTTTTATCTGTGGTATGTGTTGATTATGACTGTTTAATTATTGTGGGAGACTTCAACATTCACATGGACAATCCTGAAGACAGAAGGGCAATAGATCTATGTGACACTCAACATGTTAAACAGCAAACGCACAAACAGGGACATATTTTGGACTTAATCATAACTAAGAGTCTAAACATTTCCAAGGGTTCTGTAACTGATGTTGCCCTATCTGACCACTTTTCTGTTATTTTTGAAAGCATCATCTCCAATGGCTCAGTTTTCCAAAGAGACATTATTAGAAAACGCATCTTTAAGGACGGTGCTGCTGAAACCTTAAACCAGATTTACTCTCTCACCTTCACTTTGCCCTGTAAAGCTGTAGATGAGCTGGTAGATAATTTTCATTCTAAAATCTCTGACATCATTGATTCAATTGCTCCAATTAAAGCGAAAGTCGTCTCTGGGAAGAAAATGTCTCCTTGGAGAAGTGCTCCACCAGTCAGAAAAAAAGGAGTGTCGAAAAGCTGAACGCAGGTGGCGAAAGACTGGACTCCAGGTTCACTATATTATATATCTATAAAGAGAGACTATACAGATATAACCTACAACTGAAAAATGCAAGGGAATCTTTCTTTTCTGAGATCATCAGCAAAAACATTAACAATGCTCGTGCATTATTTGCGACGGTCGACAGGCTCACAAACCCTCCTGTAACTATAGCATCTAAACTCCAGTATACCAGGGCCTGCAATGAATTTGCTAACTTCTTCATTGAAAAAACCCAAATGATCAGAGGGGGAGTCAGCACATCCACATCAACTCCAGTACCAAATTTGTCTCCAACTAGAACTGATTTTGACAAAAATTCCCATTTTTACCAAATACTCGTACTCGTACTCGTCGTCTTCCGCTTATCCGGAACCGGGTCGCGGGGGCAGCAGACTCAGCAGAGACACCCAGACGTCCCTCTCCCCAGACACCTGCTTCAGCTCCTCCGGGGGGAGCCCAAGGCGTTCCCAGGCCAGCCGAGAGATATAGTCCCTCCAGCGTGTCCTGGGCCGTCCCCTGGGCCTCCTCCCGGTGGGACGTGCCTGGAACACCTCCCGAGGAAGGCGTCCAGGAGGCATCCGGTAAAGATGCCCGAGCCACCTCAACTGGCTCCTCTCCATGTCGAGGAGCAGCTGCTCTACTCCGAGCCCCTCCTGAATGGCCGAGCTCCTCACCCTATCTCTAAGGGAGTGCCCGGCCACCCTACGGAGGATGCTCATTTCAGCCGCTTGTATCCGGGATCTCGTTCTTTCGGTCATGACCCAAAGTTCATGGCCATAGGTGAGGGTAGGAACGTAGACCGACCGGTAAATCGAGAGCTTCGCTTTTCGGCTCAGCCCTCTCTTCACCACAACGGACCGGCACAGCGCCCCCATTACTGCGGCAGCCACACCGATCTGTCTGTCGATCTCCCGCTCCATTCTTCCCTCACTCGTGAACAAGACCCCGAGATACTTGAACTCCTCCACTTGAGGCAGGAAATCCACTCCAACCTGAAGAGGAAAAGCCACCCTTTTCCGGTAGAGTACCATGGCCTCTGACTTGGAGGAGCTGATCTTCATCCCAGCCGCTTCACACTCGGCTGCGAACTGTCCCAGCACATGCTGTAGGTCTTGGCTAGAGGGGGCCAGCAGGACCACGTCATCTGCAAAAAGAAGAGACGAAATCCACTGGTCCCCAAACCAGACCCCCTCCGGCCCTTGGCTGCGTCTAGAAATCCTGTCCATAAAAGTTATGAACAGGACCGGTGACAAAGGGCAGCCCTGCCGGAGTCCAACATGCACCGGGAACAGGTCCGACTTAGTGCCAGCAATGCGGACCAAACTCCTGCTCCGCTCGTACAGGGACCGGATGGCCCCTAATAAAGGGCGCCCGATTCCATACTCCTGGAGCACCCCCCACAAGGCATCACGAGGGACACAGTCGAATGCCTTCTCCAGGTCCACAAAACACATGTGAACCAGTTGGGCAAACTCCCATGAGCCCTCGAGTACCCTGTAGAGGGTATAGAGCTGGTCCAGTGTTCCACGGCCGGGACGAAAACCACACTGCTCCTCCTGAAGCCGAGGTTCGACTATCGGCCGGACTCTCCTCTCCAATACCCTGGCGTAGGCCTTACCAGGGAGGCTGAGGAGTGTGATCCCCCTGTAGTTGGAATACACCCTCCGGTCCCCCTTCTTATGAAGGGGGACCACCACCCCAGTCTGTCAGTCCAGAGGCACTGTCCCCGACCGCCATGCAATGTTGAAGAGGCGTGTCAACCATGACAGCCCCACAACATCCAGAGATTTGAGGTACTCAGGGCGGATCTCATCCACCCCCGAAGCCTTGCCACCGCGGAGCTTTTTAACCACCTCGGTGACTTCAGCCTGGGTGATGAAATAGTCCAACCCCGAGTCCCCAGCCTCTGTTTCCACCAGGGAATGCGTGATGGCAGGATTGAGGAGATCCTCGAAGTACTCCTTCCACCGCCCGATAATGTCTCCAGTCGAGGTCAGCACCCTTCCACCCCCACTATAAACAGTGTTGGCGAAGCACTGCTCCCCTTTCCTGAGGCGCCGGACGGTTTGCCAGAATCGCTTCGAGGCCGACCGGAAGTTCTTCTCCATGGCCTCACCGAACTCCTCCCAGGCCCTAGTTTTTGCCTCTGCCACAGCCCGGGCCACAGCACTATTGGCCTCATGGTACCCGTCAGCCGCCTCAGGAGTCCCACAAGCCAACCACAGCCGATAGGACTCCTTCTTCAGCTTGACAGCATCCCTTACTGCCGGTGTCCAGTACTCTATGATGTCGGTGTCGGACTCTATGTTTCCAACATCCCCCTGAATCTGGTCAAAGCTCTCCCGGAGGTGGGAGTTGAATACATCCCTGGCCGAGGGCTCCGCCAGGCGTTCCCAGCAGACCCTCACTATTCGCTTGGGCCTGCCAAGTCTGTCGGGCTTTCTCCTCCTCCAGCGGATCGAACTCACCACCAGGTGGTGATCAGTGGACAGCTCAGCCCCTCTCTTCACCCGAGTGTCCAAAACATGCGGCCGAAGGTCTGATGATACGACAACAAAGTCGATCATTGACCTCCTGCCTAGGGTGTCCTGGTGCCAAGTGCACTGATGGACACCCTTATGCTTGAACATGGTGTTCATTATGGACAATCCGTGACTAGCACAGAAGTCCAATAACAAAACACCACTCGGATTCAGATCGGGGAGGCCATTCCTCCCGATCACGCCTCTCCAGGTGTCACTGTCGTTTCCCACGTGGGCGTTGAAGTCCCCCAGCAGAATAATGGAGTTCCCGGGAGGGGCACTATCCAGCACCCCCGGCAGGGACACCAAGAAGGCCGGGTACTCCGCACTACCGCTCGGCCCGTAGGTCGAAACGACAGTCAAAGACCTATCCCCGAACCGAAGGCGGAGGGATGCGACCCTCTCATCCCCCGGGCTAAACCCCAACACGAGATGGCAGAGCTAGGGGGGCAACAAGCAAACCCACCCCAGCCCGCCGCCTCTCTCCGTGGGCCACTCCAGAGTAGAAAAGAGACCAGCCCCTATCAAGGAGATGGGTTCCAGAGCCCACGCTGTGCGTGAAGGCGAGCCCGACTATTTCAAGTCGATATCTCTTGACCTCCCGCACAAGCTCAGGCTCCTTCACCCCAGCGAGGTAACATTCCACGTCCCTAGAGCCAGCCTAAGCATCCGGGGATCGGGCCGCTGAGGTCTCCACCTTCCTCCACCACCCAATCCTCTTTGCATCGGCCCCTCACGGTTCCCCCTGCAGGTGGTGGGCCCACTGGGGGATGGCCTCGCGACGAGCAACCCGGCCACCAGGTGCTCTCCGACGAGTCCCGACCCCAGGCCTGGCTCCAGGGTGGGACCCTGGCTCCGCCGTACAAGGCGACGTCACATGCCTCGATTTAATAATTTTTACCAAATAAACTACAAAAACTTAGAAGAAATCGTACACCAACTAAGCTCTTCTTCCTGCTGTCTCGATGTTTTACCCACAGCTTTCCTTAAGAAAGAATTGTCTGTCATAACATCAGATTTAACACAAATAATAAATGCGTCCCTTTTGTCAGGTGTTTTCCCCCAGGCCCTGAAAACAGCAATTATCAAACCTCTATTGAAAAAGAGCAACTTGGACAAGCTGCTACTACAGAACTACAGGCCTATCTCAAACCTCCCCTTCATCAGCAAGATTATTGAAAAAGCTGTGTTTCAACAGTTAAACAACTTCCTAACAATGACCAACCCCTTTGATATCTTTCAGTCAGGCTTCCGTGCTCACCACAGTACAGAGACTGCTCTTGTCAAGGTGTTCAATGACATCTGCATAAATGCAGACTGTGAAAGAACCACAGTGCTGGTATTATTGGACCTTAGTGCAGCATTCAACACTGTTGATCACTCCATTTTATTAGAGCGCCTGGAAAACTGGGTCGACCTTTCTGGTACAGCACTCAATTGGTTTAAATCCTACTTGAAGGACAGGGACTTTTTTGTGTCAGTAGGTAACTTTACATCAGAGACCACAAAAATCACATGTGGCGTTCCCCAAAGGTCCATCTTAGGGCCCCTCCTAGTTAATATCTACATGCTCCCACTAACTCAGATTTTAATAAACAACAACGTAAGTTATCATAACTATGCAGACGACACACAGCTATACGTTACGAGGCCCCAGGTGACTATTCTGACTATCTGACATTCGAGTGCTGGGTAAATGCTTAAAAGAAATCAATGCTTGGATGTGCCAAAATTTTCTTCAGCTGAATCAAAACAAAACTGAAGTAATAATTGTTGGACCAAAGGAAGAGCGTTTAAAAGTTAGCACACAGCTTTAGTTAATACAGCTAAAAACCACCAGTCACGCTCGAAACCTGGGTGTAGAGATGGACTTAGACCTGAACCTTTAGAGGCCCATAAAGACAGTAACAAGGTCAGTCTTCTATCACCTAAAGAACATCGCCAGGATTAAAGGACTAATGTCTCAGCAGGACCTTGAAAAACTAATTAATACCTTCATCTTTAGTAGAATTGATTACTGCAACGGTGTCTTCAAAGGTCTGCTTAAAAAGTCGATCAGACAGCTGAAGTTGATGTAGAACGCTGCTGCCCACGTCCTCACTAGAACTAAGAAAGTGGAGTACATCACCCCGGCTCTAAAGTCCCTACACTGGCTCCCTGTAGCTCAGAGAATAGACTTTAAAATACTTATGTTATGTCTATAAATCACTAAATGGCTTAGCACCAAAATACATTACAGACCTGTCAGTGTATCAACCACACAGACCTCTCAGTTCTTCTGGCTCAAATCCACTCTGCATGCCCAGAACCAGAACCAAACATTAAGAAGCAGCTTTTAGTTCATATGCTCCACTAATCTGAACTAAACTCCCAGAAAATTGTAAAAGCGCCGAAACCCTAAGTTGCTTTAAATCAAGATTAAAAACTTATTTGTTTAGATTGGCCTTTGAATGTGTTATCTAAACAGTATTAATTAAGTGTTCAGTCCAATTTTCCTTTCGTTTTCTTATCCGTCATTCTATTCTCTTTTTTTTATTACCTCTCTTGTTTGATTTTCTGTATCATTGTAATGTTTTTCCTTATGTACAGCTTCTTGAATGCCTTGTTGCTGAAAACGCTATATAAATAAACTTGACTTGACTTGACTTGACTAAAGGTTCTGATGAGTGAGATAATAAAAACAATTGTCCATTTACAATACCGGTCAAATGTTTTAAACACTTTTATTAGTTTTCTTTATGTTTATGACTATTTCACTGTATGTACATTCTCACTGAAGGCATCAAAACTGTCCGTTAATACATACGGAATTAGGTAGCAAATGGAAAATTACAAAAGAACTTTAAATATGTTTTATATTTTAGATTTTTTAAAGTAGCCGCACTTTGCTGTGATGACTGAAATATTAACTTTTGGCCATCTCTTAATTGACCTTTGTGAAGTTCTTTCAAGAATCTTTGGAAAACCATTTCAGGTGAGTCTTTTAAAGTGTTTGGAGTCTAAAATATAAAAATGTTTAGAGTTCTTTCACACTTTTGTTTACTATATAATTCCATATGTGTTAATTCACAGTTTTATTGCCTTTGGTGAGAATCTTGTGTATTCCCTTCAAACACATTTTAACCATTAAATGACATTAATCAATCACATCTGACATATAATCACCCATAAGAGCAAATAATCCCTCAATAGAATAACTTTTACCTCAAACAACTAAGTGTAATGCACCTTTAGTGGCGTGAAACACTATTACTACTCTGTTTAGTGCTATAACTGTAGCTAGCTTAACCAAAGCAACTGCAGAGTGTAAATAACATTAGCATGACAATGCTAGCGATTAGCTCGATGCTAACGTAATTAGCGATCTTTTTCATCACAACTTAAAATGATCTGTCCCTGTATCTGTGTAGTATCAAATACTTTTTAACAGTATCACAGCTATGATTGGTTTTTTTTCATAAAGAACAATACGATCACTTCAAGGAGTCAATAGAGCCAACATGGCGCCTGCATTAGCATTTCCTACCAGAGCTAAGGCCCGCCAACAGAGGCTTCTCATTCCTCTTAAATCCTCACACAGTCTTTCCCTGGCAAATGAACAACATGTTAACAGTTGGTACCAAGAGTGCATATTCCATACCGGGAGTTCTCCGTGGGCGAGTTGTGTGCTCTCGGCAACGTCTTCACCCAAAAAGAGTAAAACACAGGCTGAGAATCTCACAACAGCAAGTTCAGAAACCCATGTGGGTTACACTGTCCCCTGCAAACTCATGCACGTCCCTGTGCATGACAATGTTCAGATGGTTATTACTTGAGGGGACAGAGTGGGGGGATGAGCTGGTGTTTTGTTCTCTCAGCCCTTGGAAGAAAGACCTCACCACTGTGACTAAGGGGTTTCCCAGTTCAGTATAATCAAGCCGCCTAGGTGGCTGATGATTCCTCTTCAGCCTTCCGATGGGGTCATCAACATCCGCTTGCTCCTTCCTTCTCATTAATGTCCTCTTCTCTTTCATTTTCAGGGACACTTGTCCCATCACATTTTGGCATGACGGGAGGACTGTGAGTTGTTCAGGATAATCCTCATCTGACAAGCCCTTCACAAGGCTATCGTCATCAGGTAAGTCTGTCTCTCCTTCCACAGGTTCATTTCCAGGTAAATTTCCTCTTTTTACAGGTTCGTTCTAAGGTAAATTTGCTCTTTTTACAGGTTTGTTCTCAGGTAGGCCTTTCTTTTCCACATGTTCCTTTTCAGGTAGATCTTGGTACAGTGTCACTTGGTTGACTGGAATAATATCAGGTATGCTATTTGCACAAGCTGGAACAACATCAGTCACCATGTTGAGTTTCTTTGTCAGATTCTCTTTAGAATGGCTTGGGCCATGGTGTTTTGGAACATCCCCCAAGACAATACGTCTGGTTACCTCTGGAACTGATTCTTTTTGGGACCAGGTAACCAGAAAGGTATCATCCTCATTTGACAATTCATCGACTTCTCTTGTGGCATTGCGAGTGGTCTGGCGTGTTTTGCGTCGCTCGAGTGGTTTGGGTTGTACACACTCCCCAGTTGTTGCAGGAAGGAACCCACATTGGAGCAAGAGGTCTTGATGCAGTGTGCGCCAGGGACCTTCTTCTGTCTCTGGTTTGACTGTATAAACGGGGAGGTCTCTTCCTCAGTACCACATGGACAGTACCACAATAGGCTCCTATTTATCAGCGAGCTTGTGCTTTCCACGAATACGTACATTCCTGACAAGTACTCTGTCTCCAATGTCCAGACCAGAAGGAGTCACACGCTTGTCAAACCTTGACTTGTTCTTTTCTGCTACCCTGATAGCACTCCTTGTAGCTATTTTATAGCTCTCCTCAAGGTGGGATTTGAGGTACATACAGGGAGTGTGACTTCTGTTGTTCTTCCTTCACAGGTAGAGAAATCAAGATGGCGCCAACGATGGCAGCCTCGGAACTTTGCTCTCTCTTTGTTTGTGTATTTTGTGTGTTTTTATGTTTTTCGAGCCACAGTACTGTGGTCTCGGGCCACAATTCTGTGGTGGCATTCAGTAGAGAGGAACTTCTCAACATCAGAGAGTCCTCTCTTGGGATTTTTTCACCAACATTCATCGATCCGAGGTTAACTGAGCTCCTGGCGAGCGGAGCCGCAGCACTCTACGGGATACTGCACCGAAAGCGTCAGAGGGGAAAGTGCGCTGGCGCGCTGGTAAAGCTTCGCCAAAGAGGACTTTGCACACCACTGCCTTCAATCCATATGGCAAATGTCCGCTCTCTAAGCAACAAGATGGACGAGCTGCTTCTTCTCACCGGTAAAAACACGGACCTCCGCGGATCAGCGGTTCTCTGCTTTACCGAGACATGGTTGAGTGAAAACATCCCGGACCGCGCACTGCTGTTGCCGGACTTCCAGCTGTTCAGAGCAGATCGCAGCGCGGAGCTATCGGGGAAGAAGCGAGGAGGTGGAATCTGCTTTTATATAAATGAAGGTTGGTGCCGAGACATAAAAGAGCTGAGGAAAACATGTAGTCCTGATCTGGATTCATTTTGATTTTAACAACGCAAACCTCTCTAATGAACTCCCCAAATACAGACAGCATATTAAGTGTCCCACCAGAGACAAAAACACACTGGACCATTGTTACACAGCTTTAAAGGACTCATATCATGCTGTTACCAGGGCTGCTCTGGGTTTTTCAGATCATTGTCTTATCCACCTCATCCCAACCTACAAGACTAAGACTAAGAGCTTCCAAACCCACGGTTCACACTGTTAAAAAGTGGACTGAGGAATCAAAGCAGATGCTACAGGGCTGCTTTGATTGCACAGACTGGACTGTTTTTGAAACTTCAGCCACTGACTTAAACAAACTAACTGATGTGGTGACATCATACATCAGTTTCTGTGAGGACATGTGTGTGCAGACCAAGACATTCTGCACCTTTGGCAACAACAAGCCATGGTTTACTCCACACCTCAGGAATCTGCGTTGGGATAAAAAAGAAGCTCACAGCAGTGGAGATTGGTCATGGTACAGGCAGGCCAGGAACAGACTAACAAAGGAGATCAAAGCAGCCAAGAGAAGCTACAGTGAGAAGCTGAAAAACAGCCTTTCTACTGGTGACACTTCGGCTGTATGGACTGGTCTGAGAAACCTGACTGCCTACAAGAGGCCCCCCACCCTTCCTGAACAAGTCCTCGCCTGGCTAACCGTCTGAATGGCTTCTACTGCAGACATGACAAGAAGCCATTCACACCTCTAACCATCTCCTCCACATCCCATTCAGGAACAATTCCTCCCATAAAGTAACCAACCCCCTACCTTCAGATCCTCTGCCTGCACTAAAGATCTCAGAGGAAGATGTAAACAGGCTCTTTCAGCGCAGGAAAAAAAAGAAAGTTGGAGGACCTGATAACGTCTCCCCATCATGCCTGAAAGCCTGTGCAAATCAACTCGCTCCGATTTTCACCCGGATTTTCAACAAGTCACTGGAGAAGTGTGAAGTCCCCTCCTGCCTCAGACGATCCACCATCAACCCGGTGCCCAAGAAACCCACCGTCCTAGGATTAAATGACTACAGGCCGGTAGCCCTGACGTCTGTGGTCATGAAATCCTTTGAGCGGCTGTTGTTGAGACACCTGAAAGACATCACAGACCCCCTACTGGACCCCCTGCGGTTTGCTTACCGAGCAAACAGGTTGGCTGATGATGCTGTCAACTTCGGCCTGCACGTCATCCTGCAACACCTCGACCACCCAGGGACGTACGCCAGGATCCTGTTTGTAGACTTCAGCTCGGCCTTCAACACCATCATACCAGACATCCTCCACCAGAAGCTCACCCAGCTCAACGTCCCAGCCTCCACCTGTCAGTGGATCAACAGCTTCCTGACGGACTGACAGCAGCAAGTGAGACTGGGGAGCATCTTCTCCCTAACCAGATTAATAAGTACTTGTGCCCCCCCGGGTTGTGTTCTATCCCCACTCCTCTTCTCCCTGTACACAAATGACTGCACCTCATCGGACTCTTCCGAGGAACTCCTTAAGTTTGCAAACGACACCACTGTCATTGGACTGATCCAGGACGGCGATGAGTCCGCATACAGAAAGGAGGTGGATCAGCTGGTCCACTGGTGTGGTCAGAACTACCTGGAACTGAACCCAGTCAAGACTGTGGAAATGGTGGTGGACTTTCGGAGAACACCGCAGCCATTCACCCACCTCACCATCCTCAACAACACACTATCGGCTGTGGACAACTTCAGGTTCTTAGGAACCACCATCTCTGAGGACCTGAGATGGTCTTCAAACATAGACACTGTTCGGAAGAAGACACAGCAGAGACTGTACTTCCTGAGGCAACTCAAGAAGTTCAACCTTCCACAGGAGCTGCTGGTCATCTTCTACACTGCCATCATTCAGTCTGTCTTGTCTTCATCCATCTCAGTGTGGTTTGGCTCATCCACAAAACAGGACAGGTGCAGACTGCAACGAATAATCAGGACTGCAGAGAGAATCATCTGGGCTGACCTTCCCTCCATCCAGGACTTATACAGGTCTAGGGTTAGGAAAAGAGCTGCTAAAATCTCTGCAGACCCCACACACCCTGCACACAAACTGTTCAGAGTTTTACCTTCAGGCCGCCGCTACAGAGCACTTTTAACAAAAACTAGCCGTCACAGAGACAGTTTCTTCCCCCAGGCTGTTTCTCTGCTGAACATTCAATAGAGTACAAAACAACAGCATACAGATGTTGCAAATGCACCTTTTTTTTTTTATATATGTGTATATTTGTATGTAAATATGTAGATTCTGTAGTGCAAAAACAAAACCCATAGAAGGTGTACCGAAGTTAAATTCCTTGTTTTTATGTACAAACTTGGCAATAAAGCTGATTCTAATTCTGATTCTCAGGTAAGCCGAATGCAAGGTCCACAGGCAGGCGTGGCTGGTGTCTGAGCATTAGCTCAAATGGTGTGAGCCCAGTCACTTCACTTCTGGTACAATTGTACGTGTGGACCAAAGGCTTCACGAAGTCCTTCCAGTGTGACTTATCTTGATTTTCCAGAGTACCAAGCATGTCTAACAGAGTGTGGTTAAAGCGTTACACCGGGTTGCCCCTTGGGTGATACGGGGTTGTCCGAATTTTCTTTATGCCTGAAACTTCATACAGTTCTCAAATTAACTGGGACTCAAAATCAGGACCTTGGTCGCTGTGCAGTTTCTCTGGAATACCATAGTGGACGATGAAATTTACCCATAAGCACTTTGCAACCGTTCAAGCTTTTTGGTTTGGTGTTGGGATAGCCACTGCATATTTTGTAAAGTTATCTGTGATCACGAGAATGTCCTTTGTATAACTTCTGTCTGGTTCAATGGACAAGAAGTCCATGCAGACCAGCTCAAGTGGTCATGCTGTCATGTAGTTCACTAAAGGTGCAGCCCTCTCAGGTAAGCTTTTCCTGCATCCACACCTGTTACATGTCTTGACTTTCTTCTTAATGTCCGAGGCCATCCTCGGCCAATAGAATCTCTCTCTGACCAAGTCCAACATGTGTCTCTTCCCATGTGACCCATGTTGTCATGTAGGCTTGTTAAGACTGTCTCACGAAGTTCTTCAGGTCAGACTAACTGGTACTGTATGTTGCCTTCTTCTAGGTGTGTTCTTTAAAGGATGCCATTCCGCATTTTAAGCCTTTTCAATTCTCTCAACAGCAGAGGTAGGTCTGGGAGCTCATTTCTCACAGTGGGCGGTGGTTTCTCGCCACACTCGATCTGGGAGACGATATGTTTAATGCTCGGGTCAGCTCGTTCTTTGTCTCTGAGATCCAACTCTGATAGGTGCGGGACGATGTGAAGCCCTCCTAACTCATCTGCCTGCTCAAAGTTGTCAGGTACAGCATCTCCAGAGATGGCAAGACTTTCGACGAGGGAGATACTTCCATCACTGCCCACTCCATCATTGGTGCAATAAACAAGTTGTCTCTCACATATGGCACTAACAACCCCCTGGTTATCTGTTTCATCGGACAGTTTGATGTTATGCTTGACTTTGTCCATCCTTCTGAAGTCAGTGTCGTTCTGGGCGATGACCTCTGATATTTCAAAGGCTGCACGTTTTGTGATGACAATAATAATGATGATGTGTAATCCTCTATTTAATCCAATCATATATGGACTCAAAATGAAAGAAATTTATAAACACCTGAGACGGCTGTTTTATAAAGTAAGATAAAAGTAGCTAATTATTCCTTTTTTTCTATTTTTGCACTTTATTCTAACTCTTTTTAGATGTGTCCCAGATACTAGATATGTTTTAGTCATTTGCCACCCCAAAGACATTTGGTTTGAAATTACAATTAATTTCAGTGGCAGTTAGGTACCAAGTCAAGCTGTCATATAAGATATGGTCCTTTGTGAATGTAATCTGATACAATTGCAGCCCAACAATGGGTATATACCTAAGATAAATTATGAGGAATTAGCACGGCTAACATTGAATTGGAGGGACATAATTGATGGCATCATTAGTGGAGCAATAGTGCCAGAGGCAGTTGCTTGAGCATCCAACCGGACTGTCAAAACACCAACTGGACGTCACTGGATGCAGAGGGTGCTTCGGATAGCAGTACTAGCTCTTAATTAAGGTTTATTAGTGTCATCAGAAATGCCTATTGTTCAATTGCCCTACATGTTTTCTTTTGTAGTGTATCAAAGTCCTTAGATCCAGTTGTGACATTTCTTGAAATAAATTGGTTTTGATTTAGGTATTAAATGTGTTATTACTTAATGTTGTTACTACGATGATGTTTTTAGCTTCGTATGCCTTCAAATGTACAGTCTTTTCTATAAATAGCTTAGATGTTTAATGCCTAGTGAAAAATCATGTATTTTAAGGGTTTCACAAAAGTCAGAATAAAAATGGCTTAACAATCATAAGTTATCAAAAGCTTTTTGCAACATGAAAGTATGTGGGTGTGGACAAGCCTCAAAATATGACTTCTTGCCATGAAAAACTAAATTCTTGTAGCTCCTACAAGGGAAGTCACAAACACACGAAACCTTCTGACATTGATCTGCATCTGGCCCCGAACAATATTCGATGGTCAACTCCTTACATGACCAAAGCTCCACCCCCTGAGAAAAGGAAGTGTAATGTTTCACCTAGGGTGCTCCATATTTGTTTCCCTTCACCTAATTAACACGAAACCGTCCCCAGTGACAGATAACAACTTGGTCTAAGTTGGTCTCCAGTACTGAGAGGCTTGATTGGAGGGTGTGGCCGTGGCGGCATTTCACATATCTCCCTCATACATCATCAGAGCCACTTCAAATTTGGTATGCATCATCGTGGACAAATGCTGAACATGTTGGCACAGTCAGTTATTGACATTAGCTTAGCTCTGCCCTTTTTTTGTTGTACTGTTAGGTGTCCTCCTTTTAAACTCTCACTGATACAAGTTTCAGCAGTGTCTAATAACACAGAACATAGTGATGTTGAATTCAACTCTGAATAGTGACTGTCGGCTTGACCTTGTGAGAGTGGCAGAGTGGCCAATTTTATATCTCACCATTCGCTCTAAATTACAAATGCATGGTCGATTTACTCCAAGCTGAATATGGTTGATCTTTGTTTTTTTCCACTAATAGAGAGATAGATATGCAGCAGGGTAAGGATCCAAAACCAACAGCAAGTTAACTTTAGATGAAATCTGTGAGGGCGCACCTAAAAGAACTGCACACTCAATTTGCAATTTTTTTGTGCTAAGACCAACATTAGAGATAAACTTGGTGTTGTCAGACAGAGGAAGAGTGGGAGATATGATGAAGACCTCATTATTTAAAGAGCAGTGAGGAGCTTGTTGAGGAGCAGCTTCTTTCTGCTCGGTTTGAGGCAATTTGATAGATGTCCTGTCGCCTGTGTGGGTGTCTGTCACAGCACAGGTCAAAGTTTAATAAATTTCAACTTCGACCTGAGTGCCTTACAGACCTCTACCCACTTCCACATCTAGGTGGGAGTTAATGTTTCACTTGTGCTTTGTTCAGTGTAACGCAAAGCCATTGGTGCACAGAGCACCCAGTTCAAGTGAATGGATTTTAGACTGCAGTAGAGCTACTGGCTAAGGCTTCTCAGAATCCAGGGCCAACTCCTGAAGATCCTTTTCTGGCTGTGGTTGCATAGGCCATCTTCTATTGTGTAGTCTCTTGGAGCAGCAGTTTATCGACAGCTGATTTAAAACAGTTGGATGAGATCACCAGGAAGACCAGCTCTCTCCTAGAATGCCACCTCAACCCACTGCAGGTGTTGGGAGACAAGAGAACTTTACTAATTAAAGCATCACTGTTGGTACTGATACTGTAACAGCACTTCCTTTAGTGGCAAGCTCCCAAATGCAAGACTTAGACTTTGTCTGGTCTTTATTGTACACTGAGATTTGCATTGCCAAATACTTACCTGGACTAGATTTTATTGCAATGGTTCAGGAAAACGGTGCGGGAACAAAACAGCAGTTTCATTTTATATATCAAATATACAATACAAGAAAAATCCAACTAAACTACCAAGCAAAATGAAAAAATAAGGAAGGCCAACTGTATACAATATGAACAAAGTAATCAAAGATTGAAAAAAAAAAAAAGATGCAACATTACCATTCAATCGTATTTATCTTTGAGAACCAAGGATTATCTTGAAGAATCTGAAAATGAGGTTAAGTCAGCCTTGGAACTAACTTAGACAATTGGTATACTTTCACACAACCATTCATAATGCAAGATTGGATAAAACATTATTTTAATAAAATAATATTTCAAAGAATGATTTGCTGAATAAAACCAATCTTCTGGATGACTAATTATTAATTGTGTTTCATTAAATGCCTTTATTTAGTACAATAATTATTTATGGAAATATTATTCTTTTAGATTGGAATCTAACAAGCTTTCTGGATAAATGATTCTTAATGGATTCATAAGATGGCTGTGAGTTACTTTCCACCCTAGCCATTAGCGGTTAGTCAAGCAAACAGAAGAAGCTTATAGCTTGTTACCACTCCTTTAAAATAAAACATGTACCTTTAAAATACCATTAATGAAAGGATCAAAATGCATAAGCGTTGACGAAGCGTTATGGCCGATATGTCTTTAAAACCGCCCTTTAAATAAAGTTTGTCTTAACACAGAACATATCATTAGCTGAGTAGTTAGTCTGCTAGCATTTAGCTGAGTTTTCTCAACACAAACAAAAAAAACAAAAACAAACCTTTCGTTGTCCGATTAGCTAACACCTTCCTCCTACTTCCCTATATCTGAGGGGATTGCTCAATCCAGCTCTCCATCCAATGGGTCCGGACTTCCCTACACCTAAAAGGTCTTACTAAGCAGGTTTACTGACAGTTCAGTTTAAGCTGGTGTCGGGAAATGACACGCCTAACCTCTAAAAGCCTACATCCAGAAGTCTCGCCCTTCTTCAGCTGGTGGTCTGGACAACCAAGTAGCCCACAGCAGTCTTCCACTCCTTGACAGTCACTTCTGTTAACGGCTGCTCAGTCCCTAATATTACAACTGGCTCTTGATATATGGGTTAGGTTAATTATAGTGACTCGGCATGAGCCCCAAGGGCGCAGTTTTAACAAGCTAGGCTAAGGCAACCTAGAAAAACCTCCTAAGATCTCTTAGAACCAGGCAAAAAGACTTTTTACCACCATCAAAAAACCAACAATAAGGTGACTTAAATAATTGAATGTCCACGATTTATCCAGAATTTTATACGATTTCTTTTATTGGTAATGCTTTTGCAGGGGTCTGTAACACCTTAATTTCAGCAACACTGAATTTAATGCAGTTGATCAGCTGGGCTGTGTCTCTGGTCCTCTGCTTCATCTGTAGCATCTTTCACTGTCTCTT
Organism: Crenichthys baileyi; assembly: GCA_036173005.1. Lineage (NCBI taxonomy): Eukaryota > Metazoa > Chordata > Actinopteri > Cyprinodontiformes > Goodeidae > Crenichthys > Crenichthys baileyi. Next base: position 139,427 of record JAHHUM010001886.1, on the reverse strand, counting down.
ATCTTGTACTCTGGTCTTCTGCGAGGAAACAACCAACTAGTTCCTCTATTGTTGCCAATATAACACCAGTGGGGATTGTGTTTGAAACTTCTCTACCTGGCTAATATCTGAAATCCACTATTGGCCAGATAGACATTGAAGAAAAGGTGTGAGTCTGTTCCTGGGACCAACATTTCTGAGTCAGCTACACGCAGAATTTAGCTGACTTTACAGAATAAGCACAGATTCCATCATCATAGAACGCACAAATGAATACAGGACTTGAATAGTACATTCAGGTTTCCTTACATGTTTCCAGCGAATGAACATTTACACTATACAGAAAACCACAGCACAATTACACAGAAAACAGATAACCCTGACTTGTTTTAATTATAGAAAATTTTATATACTGTAGGTACACTATTCAGTTATCACTGCAGAGTAGACCAAGTGAAAGCTCTTGAACTGAACAGTCAAAACAAAAACCTTTCAAACAAGCCTTGGTAATGGAAGCTCAGTTGAACAACAGACTACACATCCGTGCAAAATTATTGCAGCAAAAACTGCTCAAAAACGGAATCTATTTTGTCTATTCGCATCAATCTGTCTAGAATCTATCCAAATGGTCCTAAAAGTGTTATGTTGATCATTAACTTAAGACGATCTCATGTTCTAGCAAATGGTTTTCTAATTTAGCAGCCTTGTCTTGAAGCTTATTCAGTTTCATGCTTCTGCCTCAGGCTGCATATTTAATTTGCACCAAAACCTACCAACTATACCTAAGTCTGTAGGTGGCGTTCATCCTTATCACCTGCTAAACCGAAATGACTAATAGATTCATAGCCGAAAAACATCATATGCAATGCAAACATATGAAAAACATGTACAAGTATTAATCCACGGCAAGTTTGTATGCTCCCGATGGCAGTTTCCATGTCCATGATCACATATGACCAGCATCAGGTCTGTCTATTATGATAACCATCATTTTTAATCCAACTAGAATACCTCATACAAGTTAAGAAAACACCCACATACTGCAAATAAAATTCTGATTCAGTGATCAAATCGGCAATTAGAATTTATGCTGCTATTCAGTTTAACACTGAAGGTTTTTAGACAGGGAAGTGGAATACCACCGAAGTAGAGAAACTTTTTAGTGATCGCAGACAAGTAACTGTGATTGGCTTATTTTTTCCCTAACACAAAATCACTGCAAGACACATCTTGGACCTTGAACCTATAATCTAGTTAATTTTACATAATTAATTAAAGAGAAGCCATCCTCAGATCATTTTAGATTTATTTTTAATTAGTGGCATCATAAATTATACGTTTTTTATTTATCTTTTTAAATTTATTTATTATTATTTCTCTTGTGGTTTGAACCATTCAGGGCCTTCTCTTGACACCCTGAAGACCCCGAAGGCCCTGAAAGCTTGCCACTGTCCTATGCATGTAGGGATTTGAATTCTAAATTATGGTTTAGGTTAACTTAAAAACTGTATTTCTGGTCTTTACTGATTACAATTATGTATTCCTGAGGTATAATTGTATGAGCATTTATGTAGTGAGGCATCTAATATGGACTGTCCAGCATCTTCTGAAAGGTTAACACCTACATAATGTGGGCTCTTCACTCGTCATTTTCACAAATAATTTGTCTTTTTAGTAAATTGTGTCACAATATTTAGTATGAAAGTCTTGTGAGACACAAATTGTTATTCTTTAACAATTCTGTAAAGCATTCCCACCTCCACCTTCTATCAAAAATATGCTTGTACCCTATCAAGAAATCCTTTCATGAACGGCAGAAAGCAGAGTACCAGAGAGTAAGAAAGTTACGACAAAGTTGCTCATAAAGTGATGAAATCTGGTGTTTTGAACTGTGAGTGTGTCTGTAAGATAAAAGAAAAAAGCCAGTTCCACTTAGTATGATGCAATGTGTTTAGAGAACTTCAGCATGGTCCTGTGAGACAGATTTGTGATTTGGAAAAAGAGACTACGAGCTAAACAGTGTCTCTCGACCTGTCGTGGAGGTTCAGTAATGGCTGTCATTCGTGTCATTTGCTCTGGCCTCCCATGTGTTTTAACTGCACTGAAGTAAACAGGACAGGCCTCAGAGGACCGGCCTGACTACAGCCAGGCAGAAAACAGTTAATTGTCCCCCAGTGACCATAATGAGCTGGACTATTGGGCTGTTTTTACAACTGCCTCTGTCATCAGAAAGTGTTGTTAAACTAGTCCAGAATGTTTGATTATGAGAAACTTTTTGCCCCTGACAACAAAATAATTTTTTCTTTACCCTTATTCCTTGTTTGACACTAAGAGTCAGGTATTAATAGTATAGAGGGAATTAGCAGGTTCATATATCCGTATAAAAACGATTAAAAAAAAAAAAATCATTGGGTTTATTTTTACAACATCCCTCAAAGAATAATTATTTCAGTTGATCAGAGTCCAAACTGAATGTGTCAGAAAAAAAACACTTTTGCCATTATTTTGGTAAAGAAAAGGACATGGCAAGTACAGCTGGCTTTTAGTACCCAATATTATCATCGCTGGTCATGGGGCTAAAATTAACATTTAACTAAATTAACATTTAAGTTTGTTACTAAAAGTAGTGAGAATAATATGGCTGAAATATGAACAGACTTTCCCTTGACACTTGGAAACCATCAGTGTGCAAAATATAAATTTTACATCTTTCATTAACATTGCTTTAGGTAACTTAGATAACCTATAACTGAAAATTGTGACATAAAACTAAACCATACAAAATGCCTTTGTGAAAAGTAGCCCCCACATGTAGACAAAGCTTCAAGGTCGAGCATGTTAACACATTTTTTGTAACCAAGGATGCTGCTCATCAGTACAGCAAAAACCTTAAAGCATGTAGTGAACGCAGGGCCTTACACAAAGGATAGAAAAACGTAAACTTGGACAAAGACAACAACTTGGGAACTGTTTTTGAAATCAGCACTTATTTGTACACAATATGTATGTATGTATTTATACGCAATTATGCATATATATGTATGTTGTACGCAAAGCAGATATATCAATCAAAAGCTACAACAAAGTGTATAGACCCATAAAAAACACAGAGTATGAAATAAAACCAATAATCTCATTGGAATAATTGAAACTAAGGACCACAAGAATTAACAATATATTGAGAACATAGATTTCCAAGATTCTCAAAATATCTGCCAAAATAACACCGACAATTTGTTTTTATATATTTTTTTTTACATTGAAGGTTTCACTTTGCTGTAAATGCCTCTATATCCCAGATAGCATCAAAACAAATGAATTAAAATGATGATTTACATAGTTTGTTGAGCTGTTTGGCAAATTAAGACTTGGTTGAAGCTGCTGCAACGTTATCACTTATGTATGATTGAGGAATAATCACTTGGCATCCTTACTGGCCAGCTCAGCTTCTCAATACAATTCAGGCAGTGCATAGATTCACATTCTCTGTGTGGATGAGTGTTGTATTGCCGAAGGACTCAACCAAGATGGTCTTAATATTGGTAAGATGTGCGGATGTAGAGCATCACTAATGTACTGTAGCTCTGTGCTTTAACATTTTTCTAATCTCTTACTGAGGTGACATGAGATCCCTGTAGCACTTTGACCCATAATCCAAATAATGCCATTTGTTGAGGCACATTGCAGGATGACACTAGATGCTGCACAAAGTCCAATGCCTGTATGCTCATGACAGCAGCATTGGGTGACTATAACACCTTCATGCCTTAGATGCCAGGTATTTGCATTATGTCATCACCAGGCCTCATGCTATCAGTTAATCCATCCCCTATAAAACTCAATTAAGAGCTGGTAATGTTATCTAATGCATGTACAAAGAATCTTGTGACTTGTGACCTTTCCTCACTAGTTTGACTGACTCTTGGATGTTCTGGTAGCCATTTGTAACATATGGTTCCACACCTGATGCCACCACTTATGTTATCAGGTGCTCATTCCAGATGTTTCAGCTTCTATTAACATGAAATAATTTCAATAACCATTGCTAGTATGTACAAGTACCAACTTATGACAAAATTAGGCCATTCTGTCTGGGTTTTTAAACTTTTTTCCCTTGAGTGTAACTTACTTTTTTCCCCAAAATTAAATAATATAAGCTCCTTTAAGAGAACTCTTTAAAGCCAGGATGTGAATGTGTTTTCAAATTTGTTATAATTTTAAAGGTTTTTATTGGGTTTTATTGACTATACTAGTAATTATATCAATAATAATCTCAAACAATGGAAAAGTGAAATCCTTCATATATTATTCCCAGACTCTACTTCTATGGGCAGTTTGTTTTCAAAGGACCAACATCCCTTGAAGCAAGTGTTTGAAACAAAGTAATAGTTACATATTGACATTCTGGAAACTTCATGGCTTTCATTAATGTCCTCTGTGGGCAATTTGGTAAATAGGAAGCCATCCCTCAGGAGTGGGATGTCTACAGCCCATCTTTAATCAGCTAATGAGGACCCAGATGGCCACTGTCAGATGGACTCTTGGGATGTTCTTGCATACATCTACTTGATCAGAACTGACCTAATTTGATAGGTCATTACAAATCCCCTAGATGATACCCAAACACTTTGTCCTTAATTACTTCTTTAATCACCCACAAAGTTAATTGTCACAATAAGAGGTGGTCAACAGGTCAATGTCTAATGAGATTCTTAGGAGGCCAATAATTCAAGCAAAACTGGAGCCTACACTGTTGACCAAAAGTTTTTTATATGCCTATAGTATGCTATACTATAGTATAGTATAGTATAGCATAGTATAGTATAAACCTATAGTATTTACTCAAGCCTCAGTTTGAGCAAATACTATTTAATAAAAATTGTTTTGTTGCAGTACCTAAACAGTTTGAGTAAATGAAGAGCCATTGGACAGTTATTGGGTCCACTCATTTTTTAGTTTTTTTTTTTGTTTAACAAACTTTTAAAAAAATCACGTTTACATCTGGCAAAGTGCTGCCCTGTTGTGATTGGCTAAAACCTCAAGAGAAGTCTGGGCTCTACATAGTAGTTTCAGACCTCTGCATTTTGCATGCTACTTGGACAAGAACTTTTCATCCGCCAGCTATTTTACAGTTTTTCACAAGTTTGCACTCTTTTAAAGGACATTTGCCTACAGTTAATTTACAAAAAATGTGACCACTGTGGGAAGGATGAAACAATAGAACATGTTATATTGGAATGTCAGAAAAATGAGATAGGAGATATATGAGGAGAGAATTTGAAAGGATTAAAGAAACGTTTTGTATAGTAGATACACAGCAAAGGAACTTAGGTAGCAAACATACAAATTATTATACAATTTAAAAACGAAAAAACTATTTGATAGAATTTGATTATACAGTAAATATAGACATACAATTTAGACACTAATTCATGATGAACAGGAATCCTTACCAGTTGGTGGCAGTAATGCACACCTTCAGTTTTTTGACAACCACCAATAAACACCAGAAGACGTTTATGCAGTTTTCTGCCTGGATGAGATGAGTTGTTTTCTTTATTTAATTTTAGTAATGACAAATGTCTGCAAATGTCCAAGTTTATAGTTTTGAAGTGGACATTGATGGTTATTTCATTCATTTTACAAAACTCTCTCTCTCTCCTCATGTAGTGTTTCTCTAATTGGACAAATAAAGTGATATAATATACATTTCTTTCTTGACATTCATGTATTATACCTTTATTACAGAGCACTCAACCAACAGTCATTAGATGCCTTGTCCTGAGAAGACTTCCAATTATTTTCGGGGTTGATGCATCTCTGTTCTATGAGAGCAGTTTGGTGGGTAACATTTTATGATTCTCTAATATTTTATTTGGAATGATGGGTTTTGGTAATTAGCATTTATGGTAATGTTTCATTGAACTTAACTTAAACTGTAAATTATTTAAAAAAAAAAATTCAAAGTAGCCATACAGCTGATTGTAGACTCACTGCCTTTAACTTCAATATCCTCTTTTTTTTTTTTTGTTTTTCCTTCTTTTCCCACTATGCAGAATCTTGATAGAGAATCTGTGGACATTCCAGTGGGAATCCTCCGTTATGAAGAAAACAGCACTGAAAGCCAGGTTTGTGAAAGAGCTGCAAGCTAACTACACCACAACTAACCCCCTTCAGGGTGGGGGTCATCCTTGAGGGCAGCTTTGGAGTGGACACACTCACCAACCTACCTCAAGCAATGTGCCTGTTGTTTGTCTTTATCAATGCAGTCCACCTGCAGTACCCAAAGTACTTGAAAAAGACTTTTACCTTTATTCAGCAGGTAATGCTACCACAATTATATTGTATTAAAAACGTTTTTTTTCATTCGTCTGATGTAATATTCTAATCCATCTATCCATTTTCTATACCCGCTTCCTTAGTACAGGGTTGGATGGAAGGTGGTGCCTATCTCCAGCTGTATACGGGCAGGAGGTGGGGTACCCCCTTGACAGGTCGCCAGTCCATCGCTGGGCAACACAAAGACACACAGGCAAACAACCATGAACACACCCATTCACACCTAAGGAAAATTTATACAGACCAATTAACCTAATAGTCATGTCTTTAGACTTTGGGAGAACGCTGGAGTACCCGGAGAGAACCAATGCATGCAGGCGGAGAACATGCAAACTCCTCAACTGTCATTTCTCAGGTGCATGAAGCTGGCAGTAAATGTAAAAAGAAGTTAGTTACCAAAGAAGGGCACCGTTTATTGTGCCAAGAAGACTGTTAAGCAGTAAGTCTGTAAGCAGTTTGGATCTACTCTTAGATCGGCATCATGGAGCTCAAAAGAACAGAAGAGCTGCTGGTAGCTAACAACTTCTCCAACAGTAACATTAACACTGTGATGAAAAAAATTGTTGGTTCACATCCTTATAAAATCCCCCAGTAGTTCAGCTTGAGCTGTTTATCTCTACCTGTACCGCTGCATTATTCCTGGGGCAGCCAGCTTCCTCTGCTCAAGTTTGTTGGTGTCGGGACTTTGTTTGTGGTTTTGTGTTTGTTTACTTTTCATCTAGGTGTTTCTAGTTTCTGTTTTGTAGTCATGTTTGTTTGTTTATTTCCTTTTGCCCCCTGATAGCTTTGTTCTCTCTACTGCCTCCTAGTGTTTGTTGTTATCTCTCCTCTCGCTCTTAGTTCCTTTAGTGGTTGCTTTCTTATTACTTTGTATGGTTTTCTTATGATTATGATTATTATTATTATTTATATAGTTTTGCTTCCTTGGGTTCTTTAGTTTAGTATCTCTGTGTTTATTTATGGTTAGGTATTTGTTCTCTTTGTACTCTCCTAGTTTATTCGTTTTTTTCTTCTGGTGCTCCTTGTCATTAGTTACCCATTCAGTTATTGTTTACTCGGTGTTAGTTCCTCAAGTTAATTTCTATTCTTCCAGTCCCTCCTGATAGGTTAGCTTTAGTTATTGTTTACATCTTGGTTTGTATTTATTCTAGTCCGCACGTTCTCTGCTTCCTTCCCAGTTAGTTCAGTCAGTGTTGGTTTAGGTTTGTTTACTTTTGTAGTTAGGGTTTCTTTATGGTTTCTTTTGTTAATTCTTAGTTTGCCAGTTTCTTAGATCTTAGGTTGTGGAGTTTCTTCTGTTCCCTCTAGTTTCTCTGTTTACTTTAGTTAATGATTATTTCTAAGTTCTTATGCTTCATTTGGTTATTTATCTTTGTCTATAGTTTTGCTTAGGTCTATTACTCTGTATCGTTAATTAGTCCCTTCTCCCATATTTTAGTCTTTGTATTTGTTTCTCCTCTGATTTCCTGCCTCCCTGTCTCATTGGTCCATACTCCACTTCCCTCTGTTTAAAAGGTCACTGGTTTTCATTGTTCTTCGCTGGTTCCTCCCGTTCACTACCATGATTATGTTCAGTTTGTGCTACGCTCCTGCTCTATGAATTCATGTAAGTTTTTGGCTCAACTCATGTTAAATCATGCAGTGACTTATGCTATGTTTTTTGATACGTTTTTGGATAACCTTTGAATAAAGATGAAGCCTACCTTTAACATGCTGCTGCCCAGCTCTTGTCTGCATATTGGTCCACTTAAGCCGCAGAATGTGACAGTTGGTTACTATTGTTCCACATCCGATTCAAAACATTACCATATGTCTGTGTTGTGGATTTTTCTTATCAAAGTGGGAGAGAAGTCAACTCATTAACAAGAGAAAGACCGGACTTTGTCTTTATAAGTTTATTCAAAGGCATACAGCATTTGAAGACCCTGTCACTGAGCTTAGTCAGTGAAGCAGAGCCCCGAACAGAATTTACAGACAGTATTTATACCAGTATGATGGGTCAATTTAAAAGAGTTTGGAAATATAGCCCCTAGACCCTACCCGGGTCATTCATTTACTACCACTAAGGAGGACTAAGTCTCATTGGCGACATGCCCAGAGTGTCCCGGCTGTTGCTCAATGACCACTGTAGATAGGCAGAGATACAGGGGTTGGACAATGAAACTGAAACACCTGGTTTTAGACCACAATCATTTATTAGTATGGTGTAGGGCCTCCTTTTGCGGCCAATACAGCGTCAATTCGTCTTGAGAATGACATATACAAGTCCTGCACAGGTGGTCAGAGGGATTTAAGCCATTCTTCTTGCAGGATAGTGGCCAGGTCACTACGTGATACTGGTGGAGGAAAACGTTTCCTGACTCACTCCTCCAAAACACCCCAAAGTGGCTCAATAATATTTAGATCTGGTGACTGTGCAGGCCATGGGAGATGTTCAACTTCACTTTCATGTTCATCAAACCAATCTTTCACCAGTCTTGCTGTGTGTACTGGTGCATTGTCATCCTGATACACGGTACCGCCTTCAGGATACAATGTTTGAACCATTGGATGCACATGGTCCTCAAGAATGGTTCGGTAGTCCTTGGCAGTGACGCGCCCATCTAGCATAAGTATTGGGCCAAGGGAATGCCATGATATGGCAGCCCAAACCATCACTGATCCACCCCCATGCTTCACTCTGGGCATGCAACAGTCTGGGTGGTACGCTTCTTTGGGGCTTCTCCACACCGTAACTTACTGGGGAAAACAGTAAAGGTGGACTCATCGGAGAACAATTCATGTTTCACATTGTCCACAGCCCAAGATTTGCGCTCCTTGCACCATTGAAACCGACGTTTGGCATTGGCATGAGTGACCAAAGGTTTGGCTATAGCAACCCGGCCGTGTATATTGACCCTGTGGAGCTCCTGACGGACGGTTCTGGTTGAAATAGGAGAGTTGAGGTGCACATTTAATTCTGCTGTGATTTGGGCAGCCGTGGTTTTATGTTTTTTGAATACAATCCGGGTTAGCACCCGAACATCCCTTTCAGACAGCTTCCTCTTGCGTCCACAGTTAATCCTGTTGGATGTGGTTCGTCCTTCTTGGTGGTATGCTGACATTACCCTGGATACCGTGGCTCTTAATACATCACAAAGACTTGCTGTCTTGGTCACAGATGCGCCAGCAAGACGTGCACCAACAATTTGTCCTCTTTGAACTCTGGTATGTCACCCATAATGTTGTGTGCATTTCAATATTTTGAGCAAAACTGTGCTCTTACCCTGCTAATTGAACCTACACACTCTGCTCTTACTGGTGCAATGTGCAATCAATGAAGACTGGCTACCAGGCTGGTCCAATTTAGCCATGAAACCTCCCACACTAAATTGACAGGTGTTTCAGTTTCATTGTCCAACCCCTGTAGGCTGTTGATGTCGCTAAAAATGAATCAAAAATAGGTCCATATTTTCAATGCATGTGCTATGCGTGGGGCTTAGGTTACAATCTGGATTTATGACTCATATTGGTGCATTGACACACATATCACATAGTGTCAAAGCAGTTTAGAACTGTTGCTTCCCCTGCGAAAGCCATGTTTTCTTACATCTATCTCTGTGCTTTTGCCTCGCTGCCTATGTTTCTGTGATTGTGGGATCAGTCGTAATCTCCGAGGAGGCGACCCACTGACATTTGCACGGGAATAACCCCAAACACAAACACACATACACTTAAGCACACAGCTGTGAGCAGCTGGCCTCTTCAGTACCCAGATGTTCCAATGAGATCAAATGTAACGTAGCTATACAGTTATTGCATTTAGCCAGTCTCACACGTTAGTGCTTACTGCTACTGTTTGTGTACTTGCTGAGTTTGCATTGTGAGGGAAACTGGGAGCTATGTATCCTACCAAGTTCAGACACTGGAAAAGTGAGGGTGTTGTTTTTAGTTATTACTTTCAGAATGCTAAAGGAACATTTGATTATAGTTTAAGACTTGGTTTTGGGGATTAAGATTTAATCTCGTATCAGGTTAGGTTAATGGATTATGTAAACAAAGTTCCTCACAGAGAACAGGCTTTTGTACTGTGTGGGTTTGTGTGTCTGCAGCTAAAAGCGGTGACCGACTAAGAAGCTTTGTGATCCACTGAGCTACATAGAACAAGTGAGACAGGGAGGGAAGGGAACAAAATATGAAAACCATTCCTTGACAGCAGGAAATTGTAAAAGAAAGAGTTAGAAAAATGGATTGAGTTGTTCAGAAAATAAAACAAGGGAATAATTTGTGAATCTCAGAGAGAAAGAGCAATACATTGGAGGCGGATGGGGAAAGGTTGGTAGATTAAGCTGGGTTAGAGAGGATTAGTGTCAGGTTTGGTTTGGTTATAAACTCGCATCCATGTCAGTCACTTTCGGCTGTGGCTGACATACTCACACTGCTGATTCACTCCATCTCAGAGATCAAATTTAGAATCGGCACTCTTAGGAAAACTGCACCTCAAGGAGAGAAGGTACACTGGTTTTGATGCTGTTGGCTGTGAGTTGACTGGATGTTAGCATATATGTTTGCTTGTATGTGTTTCAATGTACAGATGAGAAAATACAGGCTCAACTGATTAACGTAAGACCCAATGTCTTCTGTTGGTGTGATTACTCTGTAAGGTGTTCACAAATCCAGCAGTTTTTTTTAAATATAGTTATCTTTGTCAGTATACAAAAGGCCAATAAATTGTTTATTTATATTTTGTTTATTTTCCACAAATGTGATCTTAAGGCACAAAACTTATAGACAGAAGTAAATAATCAGATCAATGCAATCAAATAGACAGATTTAAATTCAGTTACATTAGTTAGAATGCAATGCAGTAAAAATCTGTTTCTAATAACAACTGATGAAACATGTTTCAAGGAAGCAAAATTAGGTTGATTTTTATACTGGTCAGAAGTTCCCACACTCTCACCATGGGCAAAAATGTCATATTCATTGGTAGTTTTTAACGATTTATTAGAACCTTTTCTTTTTAGGTATTGCTTTTGAAATGTAATGATTTTCAAAAGCAAGAATTGGATTTATGGTTTAATTAAGTGTGGATTTACTCTAATCCTCACCTGGTCAAAATGATACATATCGGTTCAAGTACAAGGTTGAGCTCTAATTTTGTATGGGTATTTGACAACTCTTCTTAGTTGAATTGGTAAAGTTCTTTTAAATTGGTTGGTGTAGTCCCTACATTCGCAGTTGTATTGAGAACAAGACTGTTCCAGAAACTAAATGTTAGCCTGCTTTACTCATTCCAAAATCAATCTAGATGTGTCTTTGGAATTAATGCCCTTTTGGAATATCCAAGTTCTGATAATCAAACACATCAGATGAAGGTGAAGAATTTCAAGGTTGTTACCTTTCTTTATTATTTAATCTAGTACTACATCAGCTCTACTAACCGGAAACCTTCCCCTCAGCATGATGCTACCAACATCATGCTTGACAGTTGGTACATTGTTCTTCAGCTAGAGCTTCTCTCCATGACTCCTCCAGACATTCCTGTAGTTATTGTTGCCAAATAGCTCAATCTTTTTCCCAGCTTATCATAACTCTGACCATAAATCTGCTCTATCTGTTTCTGCCAGCTATATGTTTTAATGTGAAAACATTACCAACCGTTGATCAGACGCCATCCTGGTCTTGTCAGTTGTACAACTACACTACCTGGATATTTAAACTTATCAAAGACACCAATAAAAAACTTTCTCTGAGTTTTCATTGCCTGTTTGGAGAGTGTGACAATGTCCTACTGGCATTTGATTTTCAATTGAAGCCTCCTGTAGTTTCAAGGGAAATAAAATGTGAGCCAAAAAAAAACACTAAAGAACTGATCTGCCATTAAATCCGTTTGTTTCAAGTAACCTATGTCAAAAATAGTATGAACAACAAAAGCAACACAAAATCAGTAAAAAGAAAAAATGTTTCATTGTCTTAGTTTTGCTACTTTAGTTTCACACTTTACCTTAAATGCATTTGGGCATGTTATAAATTTTAAATAAAAGTAACATTTCTGGGGAAAAAAAAAGTTTTCATACCTATCAATACAGTCAGCAAAAACCATCACTCAGTTTGTAGAATCCTGTTTAGCACCAATAAGCTGAAGTAGTAATTTTCTGTCTGACTTTACTGGTCTCTGACATGGTTGTGGATTAATTTCAGCCCTCTTTTACATTAACGAATTTAATAACCGTACTAAATGGAATCGTACTGCCATGAGCTTTAACATACTAACGGAGGCCTTAAGATGGGGCTACTGTTTTGTTTTGTTTTTTAGTTTTTTTCTTGCTACGGTCCCTGTTTGATGTTATGTCAAATTTGCAACCAACCGTCTCAAGTGTTTTATTATGTTCATGATTATTTTTCTCAGTGTAAAATAAAAGACTTCAAATTGTTTGCTAATGATCCTCTAGTCCTCCCAGAGTGAACGCTTTAGAGAAATCAAAAGCCAGTCAAATATTTTAAGATATAGAAAGGTCTTAGAGAGTGTTAGGGCATTGTGCAGAATGTCATTATACTGCAGATACTTGTTCTTAAACAGAAGTATTGAGGCCAGCAACTGCAGTCATTCTTTCCACCTCAATTTAATCTGGAAAAAACAGCTGCTTTAGACTATTAAAAAAAGCTGATGCGCCATCTGTCAGCAGCTCCTGCCAAAAACTGAAATCCAAACCAGGAACCAGGGTGTTGTCAAGAGTAACAAGAAAAATTTGATTACACCTCAGGACTTTCGGACCATCTTATAGTGATTTACATCAATCTCCTGACCTCACAGAAAAGCTTTGAAAATATGTCTGAAACTAAATTTAGGTCCCAGAACTACAAAGCAGAACTGTTGTGTTGGAGGATACTGAGGTTTTATTACATTATTTGATGTCCATGTGTTGCTTAAATTTGCTTCACTTGTTATTTACTTCAGGCAATATCATGACTCTCTTTGGCACCAGCTGACCTGTGAAAACATACATACATAAATGACATGTGTTAATGTGTAAATACAAAGTTTTAAGTTTGTATTATACAAAAATATGCTGACCAAATAGGGCATAGGCTACTTGTTCTGTAACATTTCTCTTTAATGATGTTTGGTAAAATTTGTGTGATTTCTCTACAGGGGAAATAGCAATTTCTTCCTCTAAGGTGGCTCTGGATGATAACCATTAGACAAACTATGGAAGACGGTGAGAAAACAAGCACACATCTTTGGCTGATCTTCTATAGAACCCTATATAGTTGCCCGCTTTTGTCTGCTTTAGTTACTATATCGTAGCTTTAGTTTTGCTTTGATTGTAAACTCAGGCCTGGGTTCAATTACAGTACCCTCTACACTTAATACACCTGGAAAAGATGAGCTAAAATCTCTAAAATAAATAATTATTGTTGTTTTTTTTGACATAATGACTCTTGTTGTTGGTACTTTGTGGAACCCTCTTTTGCAAAGGGAGATCTTTGACCATTCCTCTTTGACCTTTTTCTAGATAGCTTAGGATCCTGGGTCCTCATTCTTTTCTTCAGCTCAGTCCACAGGCATGTTAAAGGATTTATTTATGGGAAGTGACATAGCAATGAAAGGAGGTTATTTTTTGTCCAATAATACATTTCTTTGTTGACTTGGCCATATGTTTTCAATCATTGTTGTGCTGATTTTTGGTTTTTATCCACTGGCTTTTTATTCAAAACTCTCCTGATATTTCAGAGAGTTCATGGTGCCATGGACTGTATAAAGTGTCCCAGGACTTTTGGAAGAGAAACAGTCCCACAGCACTGCATGCCCTCTACCTATGTATACTTAACAGAGGGTATGAGGTGCGCTGCATCCTTTGTTTCATGCCTATACTTGCTTTGTGTGTGTCTTCTGCTGCTACATGTTAAGGGCCAAGACTTATTAAAATAATGTGTAGGTGTCCGACTACAAAGCCTTCTGTATGCTAATGATCAATTAAGATGCTTCATTACAATATAACGTAAGCTGGACATTAGACTAAGAAAAGCTGCCAATTACTAGAAAGATCATAGATCATTGGCTTACTGATGCATGCAAATCTTTTATATAGGCCTGCTTCAACATCCTAATGTAAAAGCGTCTTCTCGCTTATGGAGGGGAATTTCTCAGGGAGCTAATGTTGTCTTTTTTTACTTCTCTTCTTTTAACTCAAACAGTAACTAGTAGTGTTATGATGCTTTTAAGGTCTCTGTTATGCTATGTTTGCAGGGGTCAGTGAGGTGTTATCCAGCGTTGTGGAGGATGTCGGTGAAGCCGTCAGTAAAAACATTGATGGTGCTCAGCTTTTGCATGAACTACTCAGCGCTCCATGGCTGCATGCCTTACTAAAGGTAACAGTTTTGCAATGCATCCAACCCGCTATCTAGCTGGATATTGCTTCTATGATTTCTTGTTTTGCCTCTTCAGATTTATGAGTCCCTGTTGCAGTTTCAGAGATCGACACCGAGCCCACTTCTACCGTGTGCCTCTGGACTCTTACTTGAGGTGAGTATCAACAACATTAAAGTTCAAAAGATGGGTAAAGCAGTGTTATATATAGTGTATTATATAGATATTACCATTTTCTCTCGATATTTCCACAATTTTTTCATATTTGAAGCTTAATGGAATAAGATAAGATAAAATAAGACTTTGTGGAAAGAAAGCAAAACAAGGTCCGTTACAGTTTACACAGGTACAGTTTTCCAAAGCCAGGTAGGGACACACCAAAGATCTAAAAGCAAGTGCTCATAATTAGGGGAGGCCAAAATGTGACTTTTTGTCCAACATGCAAAATGCAATGGTTGGAGGAAAACTGACACTGTACATAACTCTGAGCTATACATGGGATAATACTAGCAAAAATCCTGTTAACAGTTGCAAAAGATCTGAAACAGGGCAGACGTTCACCTTTAAGCAGGACAACCTGTCAGAAACAGCCAGAGTTAAAGTGAAATATTTCAGATCAAAACATATTCATATATGGCCTAATTCAATTTCAGACTTTTTTTCAGACTTTTGTCTGTAATCAAATGAGAATCTTTGGCAACATTTACAGATGTTCTCCATCCAATCTGGCTTTTCTTGAACTATTTTGCAATGAAGAATGGTCATAAATCTGAACACAGATGCACAGCACAATTTTTAAATTTCTGTTTGGAAAAAATATCTTTTTTTTTATTATGTGATGGTCTATCACACAAAATCCTTATAAATACACTGAGGGTTTGCAGTTTCAAAATGCATTGTTTTCCTTGTTATAATAATTGAGTTGTTGAACATCATCAGAATCTTGGGGAAATGTGTGATTCACTATCCATCTTGCTTGTTCATCAGATAATGGCCATCATACAAAGAGCACACCGCCCTTCAGCCGAAGCTTGCGAGCTCTACAACCTCCTCAACTCACCACATGTCCAGGTTTGATCTTAGGTTCAACCAAAACCTCCATCTAACTCAAATTTGATGTCAATTAAAGATATTTGAATAATATTTGTGTCCACTAGGCCTTCCTATCATCTCACGACAGTGTGGCACAGTCTGACTATTTACCTGTCCTTCCTCCGCTGCCTGATGAGTTACCTGAGGATGAGGAAGCCATGAGGATTGTTTGTCTTGTAAAGAACAACCAGCCTCTAGTGAGATATGAGTTTTGCTTTTGTTTTTTAACACTCTGCAATTAACCCTAATGGAGGGCAAAATAGATGTTTTAATGTTTATTAGCTGACATACTGCCTTTTTTAATTTAGCCCTTTATGATCTAAATGAATTAGAATGTTTCTGTTGTACCGCTAATCCTTCAAACAAAAAAAAATCTTAATTCTTTGTTACATAAACTTTATTCTGTTGTTTGGAGTTTATCATGTGACCAGATTTAGACACAAACATTGAGTCTAACAGGGATCTCTTCAAACCCTAAAAAACTGAGTTTTTTGTTTTTCAAGAGTGGAAAGGGTTGTGGAAGTGTAGAAGATGGAGTTGGAGTGATCCATAGCCAACTCAAGTTGGAGCGCCTCGTTTCCACAAGGAGGGCATGGTCGGGGGAGGAGCTCAGAATGACTGAGAGTAAAGCCAAGCCTCTGCCCCCCCTCGGAAATCTTCCATGCCACTTTCTTCCGTGGTACAAGTTGACAGGAAGTTGTCATTTATGTCCACAAAACGCAGAACTTTGGAAGCAAGGGCTCAACCACTCAGCTCCGGCTGTCTTTAATCCAGACACATGTTCCGGTAAGAGAAGGATGGGGAACCAATCATTCTTTTGTCTGTAATCAGCTTCATTGTCACCAAAGTCACAATGGTGAAAATTTTGATGAATCAGCCCATCACTCATCATACAGATCATCATTACGTTCATCCAACCTTTTTGGCATTAACTTTTTACTGTTATTCCATCTTTATCATTTCTACATCAAAAAGGAACATCATTGGTGCGTCAGACATGCATGTTTCATGTCAAGCCCATTCTCATTCTTTTCTTTATTACGGTTTTGCCACCATGTAAACTTGGAAAAAAGTATTACAGTGCTGTGGGAACGAAACTTTATTTGTTTTCTTGTACTTTCTAAACTTCTGCACTTTTCTTCTTTTGCTCTCACCTGCTGGTTTGCTTCAGAGAGACCCAGACCCAACAAAGAAGACGATGCTTCTAGCAGAGGGAGCAGTGATGACTATTCTTACCCTCCCCCTCCTATACCAGCCTACAGTGTCAGTCTTCCCAACTCTCCCCTCATGTACAAAAAGGGTGCTCCGGGAACAGAATCAAGGAGCATTCCTACTTCTGGTCGGGCCCCTGTTAGAGTCCACACAGCACCAGCTATTCCTGCAAGGCAGCATTCTAGTTGGCAACAAGGAGTCAGCACTCTCTCAAATCCTGTCCGGCATCAGCAAAAAGAGCCTTCAAAGAGTTCATATATACTTAACTCTTCTGTGTTGCATCCCAACCAAAGACATCAGGTGCAGAATGCCCCACAACAGCATCAACATGAACATTATAAACCTCCTTCGGCTCCTGGGTTCAACAAAACCTGCAGCTTGGGAGAGCTCAGGTCTACTGTTCAAACCGTGCCCAACAGCATTGAGCACAGTGGTCAGGATGCACGCCACCTAGGACAGAAAATGGTGGCAGCAACAGAAATGATCACGGATCGCGTGGAAGAGAATGTCCAGGCCCTTAACCTCCTCACTGAAGTGGTAGATAAGCTCCAGGGGATTGTTGTAACCAGAAACCACTCTGAAGCATCTCCTCCATACAGGCCCAAATCAAATTGTCACCCCACACCACCTCCAAGAGTCTCTTCGTTATCTCCAAAAGTGATTCACAAACCTCCCACACCTTATCTATGGCCACATTCGCACTCCCGTGCTTCCTCCAGCTCCCCCTCTTCTTCTTCTTCATCCGCCAGTTCCTGTGCAGACGGTTTTACGGGATACCACTGCCCAAAAGGACTGCATGGAGGAAATAAAACCAGTAAGCATTCGGATGATGCAGACAAATATACACATGTTCGATTCAACAATGGAACAGTTACAAGAGCTCAACAGGAAGACAAACAGGACTGCAACACCACAGGCTGCTTAACAACGAACAAAAAAAAGAAGAAAAATAAGCAGCCAAATTGAAAACATGTTCTACATCTGCTGTCTGCTTTGATAGAAACAGACTAAAATTGATTTAGCAGGTCTTGAAAACCAGCTTTGTTCTTAGCAAGTTGTTCATATGTTATAAGCAAAACAAATTCACAATGATTTTTTCTTGCCATGAATTGAGATGGGGTTTTTTTTTCTTTCACTGGATCAGCTGAAGGAAGCAAAAGGAAAATTGATTAAAAGGTACACAAAACTTTTATTTTCCTTAATGTACTGTAATTGCAATGATTGTTATTAAAATCTTTGCACCTTCATGTTGGCGCCATACAAGTTCTACTAATACTAAAACTGCAAATGCTCTTAGAGTGGAAACTAGCTTTCAAAAACTTGGGATTGTTTTAACAATTGGCTGACGATGTTATAATTACAATCTATTGAAAACTTATTCAAACAAGCTGTTCCTGACCATTTTTTTTTATTATGTTAAATATATTTATTCCTCCTACTTTTCTGACGCAAGGTCCAAATGAACTGCTTAAAGATCCCCAGAGGTGTACCTTCCCAGATACCACCTTCAGCTCATCTGGAGGAGTCCTAGGTTTTCCCAAGCAAGCTGTGGAATATAACCTTAAAAGAACTGTAAAGACGGGCCCCCCGTAAGGTTTAAAGCAAGAGTTGCACACTTGCTGTGAACCAACTGCAAAAAGGTGTAGCTAAAAAGGAGTTCTCAGATACTTCTAGTAGTACCAATACAGTCCTCCACCCGTCACTACAATCAATATGGCAAAAACATTCTCTCATACCATCAACCAAATGCCCAGAAGGACTAACATGGGTTCTGTAAAAACTCCCTACTAATGACTTACACTTCACATATTTCAAGCTCATCGGATAAAAATGATATATTCAGCATGACTAGGAAGCCTATTCCACAGAAACCCCACCCTGAAGCAAAATGTTCTTTTTCAGGCCTAAATGAAAGTTGTTTGATGATAAAAGAAGAACCAACTTAATGCCAGGCAGGTGCTGACCATGTTTACTGATCATAGGAAAGATTTGACATTATAATGTGAGACAGGGTGAGCTTTGAGATGAGCCAAAAAACCTACAGAAGAAAATGCATTGAATTGTACATTCCTTCTTTTTAATGGTTTGTTGGTTGGTTGCACACTTGAACCAACGCCCAAACTTTTGGTAGGAAGCATCACACTTTAATAAATTCCTTCCTTCCTTACTGTTCCTTCAGAAGCCATTCTGACTGTCATCTTTTTCTGAATAAGTGTCTCTTTTCTCCCACTACACTATTGTCCTTCTACTTGTTTTTTTACTTTCCTTTGCTACAAGCTTTACAGTAGCTTCTGAAGATATTACAGTTAATTAATTTTAGTCTGTCTGTCAGGGGGCGACCATAAGGAGGGATGGAGTAACGGGAGACATCTACATTGCCCGAGTGATTCACGGGGGACTGGCAGACCGCAGTGGTGAGACAAAACTCTTCATAGCTGTCTGAGAAAGAAATGAAAAAGCAAACATTTTTATGAATTACTGCTGATTTGTGTTTCAGGACTCCTTCATCCCGGTGATCTGTTAGTGGAGGTGAATGGCAACTCAGTGGTGGGGCTGGAGCCAGAAAACGTCATACAGATACTGGTAGGTTTGTCTAAACGTTAATAAATCTGCCTATTCATGGTTGTAGCCAATTGAAATCGACTGGAACTTTAGGAGCTTCACACTTTCACAAAGCAGCCAACCCACTGATCTTGACCAGCATAGCTGACCTGCAGTCACACTTTGTTGCCTCGGACCGACTAAACACATTGTGTAGCCTGTAAGACACTGAGTGAACTAAGAAGCAACTTTGACTGGTTAGCAAAAGAAGAAAAGGACAAATAAAAGCACAGCATAATTTACAGAAAATTGCTATTTTGCTTGAATATAAAGACTGCATCACATTAATTCCATTTCATCATTTTTGCTTTTTGCCACTCTAACACTCAATTTATCTTAAAAACTGGATTTTTGATGTGTTGTAAAATTCATTCAGTCTTGCGAAACAAATCTGAAAATTGTCATTTGGCAAAATAAAAATTTGATTTTTTATTTACTAAAGCATTGCATCATTTACTCCTACTGATCAATTAACCTTATTTTAAAAATGAGGCTACATGTCGACTGTATTAAGACACAATTCAATGTTGGGTCCATACACAGCCCTGATATATACCTATATATTTCAGTTCAGACCACATTTAGACTGAACAGTTTTGGCAGGATATGTTAATTTATATATCTAAACCACTTGGTTATAATTTTCATAAGTACCACAATTGAAGTGTATCAGTTACACAGAAATACCAGCAAGCACTCACCAAAACTAAAATAAATTTTGTTTTATGTATAGTTTCATCCTGTCTCAATTTGGGATAGTATCAGTGTGCGGAAGACTATACTTATGTTTCTGTGAGACACAGAGTTGAGGGAATTGTAAATATAAAGACAAATCTGCATATTTAAAAACTGTGCTGGTGGCTGGAGTGCATCAACAACTCTTTAAGAAGTCACAGAAGCAACAAAAACAATATTTAAAGTACTGCCGGTATCAGTTGCTGTCGGTAAAGCTGCAGTAGGTACAGTTGAGGACAAAATTATTAGCCCCCCCTTAGAAATTGTAAATGTTTTTCAATAATTTCTCAAGTGCTGTTAAAAAGATAAACAATTTTTTAACACAACTTTTCTTAGTTTCTTAGTTTTATTTTGGATGCTTGCATTAATTTACTTGGAAACAAAACTATGTCACAAAACCAAAAAACTACCAGGGTCAAAATTACCAGCCCTCTAAGAACTGATCTTTTTATTGAACTAAAGCAAAAACCACTGTTTTCCAATCATGTGCTTTGACTCTGTAATGCTCACTTTTAAATAAAAGACACCTTCAAGCCTGACTGAAGTATGCTAAGGAGAATCTGGAAAAAGATTATGCATACTGGAGGCGTGTTCTTTGGTCAGATGAGACCAAACCAGAGATCTTTGCCCATAGAGAGAAAGAAAGTAGAGGCATATAACCCAAAGAACACCATTCCCACAGTAAAATATGGTGATGGGAGCATCATGCTGTGGGGATGCTTCAGTGCGGGAATTTTGGGAATCTCGTTAAGGTCGAAGGAATCCTGAAGAAAGAAGGATATGTAAATATTTTGAAAGAAAATCTCAAGCAGCAAAACTTGGTCAGGGTTGTTGCTTTGTCTTCCAACATGACGACCGAAAACATATGTCACACCTGCTGAAGAGCTACCCCTAGACAACCAAAGTAGAGGTTATTGACTGGCCAGAATAAAGTTCTGACTTGAATCCCATTGAAAATCTGTGGGGTGCACTGAAGACCAGAGTCCAAGCTAGAAGACCATAAAATCTGGAGGAGCTTGAAAGATTTGCGAAAGAATGGGCTGAGATTCCTCTGGAGACGTGTCAGAGACTTGTCACAAACGACGACAAATGACGACATTCTGCAATTCGGCAAAAACGATTTGTAAATGTCTATTAGCATCAGGGGGACTGACAATTTTGACCCTGGTAGAGTTTTGTTTTTTGTGGAATAATTTTGGCTGTAGGTTCAAAGTAAAATAATGTAAGGATCCTAAATAAAACAAAGATGTTTGTAAAAGCTGTGTTAAAACTTCATTGATCTGTTTACCAGAACTTGGGAAATAAAAAAAAACAACCTTTTTACATTCTTGTTAAAACTGTGGCTTTGACCTAACAGTACTTCAATCCTGTAAGACTCCTGTAAGACTCAATATACAAATATTTATTTCTTTGGTGCTCGAACCCCGGAGGAAGATACGAACACTGAGAATGACGTGAGCTTGAATAAACAACTTATGATTGGAATTAGAGATGTCTTCCCCCTGTGATCCCAGTGGTGGTGGAGTGGAGGCCTGAGGAGGTAGGGAAATTGGGAGGAGCTAGGAAGCCAGATGGTGGAGATGGGGAGGAGGAGGGTCGCAGCTCAGCTTGAAGAGCGAGGAAGTCCGTGAGTGAAGATCTTTAAACCGGAGCTTTGGATTGGCGATTGGCTGAAGAGGAAATGCGGACTCGATGCTGATTGGCTGGAGCGAGACGCATGGTGGAGTCATTGGACGGAGCAGAGGAGGGGGTGACTCTTCCAGATTGAATTTTCGTCTAAACTCCATAATATGAGACAGATGATCTGTGCAAAAATCTCCTCTGGTTCCTTCAAGTGGTCCTGATGCCATTTGCAGAAATACACTGCTCCCGGTCAGAACCAACCAATCAGAGTCTGGAGGAATGTCTTAGCAGCCCATCCCCCCGCACAGCGCATACCGTCGTTCAAGCTCAAGATTGCCTGTGTACTGCACCTTTGCTAATGGAGCTGTGCTGATGATTTGAGGCCAAGATTGTAGTCAAAATATGGGCCGGCTATAGTCAATGTAAAGCATATCGTTGACGTTTCGACCATTGAATGTGCCATAGCTGTTTATCTGCCGTCATCGGTGGCCCTGCTTACTAACCTGTGCGTTCACGGCAGGCTCTGCTGTGGGGAAGAGCTGTAGAGGGAGGGCTGTAGCACAGCAGAGACCAAGGGGGAGGGACCTGTAAGGTGAGCTTATTCGAATTGTCAGGCTAAGTCCACCATTTCCTCAGCAATCTCAACTGCAGGTTTAGGGTCAGTTTTCATGGCTGGGCAACAATACCATCCATGGGAGTTCTAAGCCAAAAACAAAGACCCATCAGACATTTGCCAGAAAACATCTTGATGATCAGCATTTGTGGAAAATATTTAATGAAGTGACGGGACAAAAGTGGAGCTTTCTGAAATGTGTGTGCTTGGGTACATGTGGAGTAAAACCAACAGGGTGGCACAACCAGTTTTTAGGTTCACCTTTTCATATAGGGCCAGGGAGGTTTGGTTAGCCTTTTTTTCCCTTAATAAATAAAATCCTCATTTGAAAGATGCTTTTTGTATTTACTAAGGTTCCACTGAGGTTCCACTTTTAATCTCCTCATTATTACTGAAAAACACAGTGGAGGGCAAAAATTCTGTTTCTGCCCCTTCATAAATTGATTCTTTTGTTCATAGTGTTTCTTCATCATTGCGTGATGCATTAGACAATGCAGCCCCCTTGAAAAAGAAAGTAATCATTCATAGGAGGCTAGCTCCTTGGTTTAATTCAGAGCTGCGTACTTTAAAGCACAACGTTAGAAAATTGGAGAGAAAATGGCGCTCTACACACCTAGAGGATTCCTACTTAATCTGGAAAAATAGCCTACTGTTGTATAAAAAGACACTTCGCCAAGCCAGAACAGCTTATTTCTCATCATTAATAGAAGAGAACAAGAATAATCCTAGGTTTCTCTTTAGTACAGTTGCTAAACTTACACAGAGTCATAGCTCTGTTGAGCCATCCATTCCCTTAGGTCTTAGCAGTCATGACTTTATGGGATTCTTCTTAAATAAAATTGATTCTATTAAAAATAAAATCTTTGACATACTCCTGAAGATGATTACTTCATCCTCAGCAAGTGAGACAGCATTGGAAATAACTGTAGAACCTGATCTGTGTTTGGACTGTTTTGATCTTGTGGAGCTTCCTGAGTTATCAGAAATATTAGCTTCATCTAAACCATCAACTTGTATGTTAGACCCAATCCCAACCAAATTATTTAAGGAAGGATTCCCTCTGATTACCAGCCCCATTTTAGATATGATTAATCTATCTTTAGTAAATGGATATGTACCACAAGCTTTTAAGGTAGCTGTAATTAAACCTTTGCTTAAGAAACCTTCGCTTGATCGAGATGCCTTGAAAAATTACAGACCTATATCCAATCTTCCATTCTTACCTAAAATTCTTGAGAAAATAGTTGCTAATCAAATGTGTGAGCATTTACTCAGCAATGACCTGTTTGAAGAGTTTTAGTCAGGCTTCAGAGCTCATCATAGCACTGAAACAGCTCTGCTGAAAGTCACTAATGATATTCTTATTGCCTCAGATAATGGACTTGTGTCTGTACTTGTCCTGTTAGATCTCAGTGCTGCATTTGATACAGTCGATCACAATATTCTCTTAAAAAGGCTGGAATATGCTGTAGCGATCAGGGGAACAGCGCTAGGCTGGTTTAAATCTTGTTTGTCTGACAGATTCCAGTTTGTTCATGTAAATGATAAATCATCTTTAAACTCCAGGGTTAATTGTGGAGTACCACAGGGTTCAGTACTTGGGCCAATTCTCTTTACTATATATATGCTTCCAATAGGTCAAATTATCAGGCAGCATAGGACAAATTTTCACTGTTACGCTGATGATACTCAGCTTTACTTATCCATAAATCCTGATGAACCCAACCAGTTAGATAGACTACATGCATGTCTGGAAGATATAGAAACTTGGATGACTCTAAATTTTTTGCTTCTAAATTCAGACAAGACAGAAGTTGTCGTCTTTGGACCGGAGTCCAACTAGTCCATGCATTTGTTACTTCAAAGCTGGACTATTGTAATTCTTTACCATCAGGATGTCCACAAAATGCAGTTAAAAGCCTTCAGCTGATTCAAAATGCTGCAGCAAGAGTTCTGATGAAAATTAAAAAGAGAGATCATATTTCCCCTACTTTAGCTTGCCTTCATTGGCTCCCTATTAAATCCAGAATAGAATTTAAAATTCTCCTCCTCACATATAAAGCCCTTAATGATCTAGCTCCATCATACATCAGAGATCTGATTGTTCCATATGTTTCTAACAGGGGACTTCGTTCTCAGACTGCAGGTTTACTGGTGGTTCCTAGAGTCTCTAGAAGTAGAATGGGAGGTAGATCCTTTAGTTATCAGGCTCCTCTCCTGTGGAACCAGCTCCCGGTATTGGTCCGTGAGGCGGACACCCTGTCTACTTTTAAGGCTAGGCTTAAAACTTTCCTTTTTGATCAAGCTTATAGTTAGAGTGGCTTAGTTTATGAGGGAGGGAGCCTTGCTTCCTCCCTGTTGGATGGAGTAAGGGGGAGTCAGGTTTAGCCTAAACCGGCTCAGTTATGGTTGAGGTACAAACACACCCTCCATTCCTGCTACCTGTATGACCTCTTCTCTTTTCCAATGGTTGTAATCAGTCTGACAGAGAGAGGTATCCCAATCCTTGCGTTTTTTAGTATAACAATGACCATCAGTGGGACCCTTTGTGGGGTGCCTTGAGACAACATTGTTGTAAATAAGCGCCGTCTAACTAAATAATCTGAACTGAAACTATCTGTGTAGTTATGCTGCTATAGGTTTAGGCTGCTGGAGGACATGATGACCACTTTCACCCTCTTCGCTACATTCTCACACTACTCTCCAATTTTGCATTATTTGCTGTTATTTCAGCTTTGAACTTTGTTCTCTCTGGCCTGGCTCTGTGTCTACCTGTGACACCTTTGTGGAGAGGGGAATCGTCTGAGCTTCTGCTGGCAACAACTTAATGCTCACCCTCTACCGATGATCCACATTGCCCTGTCTTTTAGTGTTTAACCCTTTCTCTCTCCTAGACATGGCTACTGGCTGAGCTTTTATTGTGACTAACTTTATGTGCTCTCTTTCAGACTCTAACCTTGAAAACTGGCTCAGAGTTTATCTGTTCTTTCTTTCTAGATGAAACAACTAAAGGAGCTACATCCATTGTCAATTACTTTTCCTTCCCATAGAAAGTACTCCTGGATCAGCGCTTCTTTGTTCTCTTTGTGTCTCTGCTCTGTTCTCTCTAACCCCCAGTCTGTCGTGGCAGATGGCCGCTCACACTGAGCCTGGTTCTGCTGGAGGTTTCTTCCTTTTAAAAGGGAGTTTTTCCTCTCCACTGTCGCTACATGCATGCTCAGTATGAGGGATTGCTGCAAAGTCAACGCCAGTGACTGTCCACTGTCTCTACATGCTCATCCAGGAGGAGGGAATGCTAGAAGTGTCTGACTCGATGCAATCTGCTGGGTTTCCTTTCCTTAGATAGAAAAACGTTTTATCCAATTTGAATAAATAACTGAATCTGACTGCACTGTTCAATGATTAGGATTAATTGTAATGTATGTACCTGACTTTTGTGAAGTGCCTTGAGACAACATGTGTTGTGAATTGGCGCTATATAAATAAAACTGAATTGAATTGAATTGAATGTTTATCTGTAAAAAATTACTATTAATCTGCCAATTACTTTTTCACATGGAGCTCATCATGTTAAAACATTAAGAGGTTAAGAGTTTGGTAGTAGCCAAGAGTACATTTTTTTGTCCTATCTTGTCAAACTCAGCTAAAACATCACTAATCAACACATAATGCTGATTTAGATGTTTACAGTTCTTTCAGTGTTGATGATTTAGACATTGTTTGATTGTATGTTAAAGCAAAGAATTTCCAATTGCATCTGTTGTAGATATTATCTCAGCAAAAATGTCAAACTGTCTTCTAAACGACATGGTCACAATAATTGCTGAATTCATTGCAGCTAAAACGATATTCAATGGACAGTAGCGGCTGAACTTAAATAACGTAAAATTTTTCAGTGGAGGCCAAATTGAAACATAATTTTAACCCGCCAGGCTGTGCAACAACACATCAAAACATATGTGTCCAGTGAAAAGTGGTTAGTTAGGTCAAATTTCATTGATTTTTGTGAAATTCCATTTGGTTTTTCACTTTGCTGCTGTTTCTTTTTAAATTTAAAATTGTGGCTGGCTTTTATTATTTTGGCGGTGGATTTAATTATGTATTAATTATATCAATAACATATGTTATTAATAATTTCATTTAAAAATCAGGTCGGATAATTATTTTTCTGTTGTAAATTTGATGTCTCTAAATGTAGCCTTCTGCTGTATAAAAATGTGCATATTTTGTCATTTTTCCCATATATTTATTGTTCTGTGTTTCTCCCTGTCAGAACAGTTCGATTGGAACTATTCTGTTTAAAGTTATTCCAAGGTCCACTCACATCACCAGCAACCACAAGCCGGTAAGAAAAACTCACTGCAGCACCTTGTTTCAGCTTTAAATCCAGTTTAAAGTAAGTATTTAAAAAAAATATGTAAATTGTTGACAAATTTAATTGATCCAAGCTGCACAGGGCTCCTTGACATTTAATATGCATGTTGGTGTGTATTAATGTGGCCCGTTGATAACACAAGGGATATAAGACTGTAGTCTCACACATAATTATTCATCTATACAACATGTCAAGATCAGTTTTTCTATTTGTTTCGCCTTTTTGTTGGACGTTTTTGTATCAGTCAGAGCCAAAAAGTCTCAGTTTTCAAGATAATTTAATAATGAGTAAAACTGCTGCTCCATCAAAAGCAGGCTGCTAAGGTGGGTTGTTCATTTGACCATGATGCCTCCTGGACACCTTTCTTTGGAGGTTTTCTGGACATGTCACCCTGAAAAGAGATAAGTGGTTTTGCCACCTGTACCAGCAACCAGCATATTTGGCTGTATACTTTGAGTCATTGTTATGCTGAATGTTAAAGCTCCTCTTTATCTTCCTCCTATAAGCAGAAACCTGAAAGTTTTGTGCGGTTGATAATCAGCAAGACCTATGGTTTTTTGGGCTAGTTTTTGAACATGAATTGCTTATTTGGGCTTAGCTTTGTTTCCCCTTGATTATCTCCAAGCTCTACACAATAAAGAGAAACACTAGTGGTAGGTAGTTTGTCCTTTCCACGCCCCAGTTTCCTGGTTATCGTGCCGGCCCAAACACAGAGCCACGCCGAAAGAGCCACGCCAGATCCCAGAGTGACAGGGAAACAAGTGACGAGACAGCATGAGAATGAGTTGCAGTAAATGGGGAAAATATGTGAAAAATATAAAATCTGTGTCTTTTTTCTAAAAGAGAGTTTAAAGAAAGTTTTTTGTTTACTGTTTACTATCATTTTGCTGTTACGCATGCAAAATGCACTTTTCTTTCAGTTTCTTTCTCCTTCAACAGTCATCAGTTTAAAAGTATTGAAGTTATTCAAATAATTCAATGTATTTAAAATTTGTATGCTGAGAGTGATTAGAGTAATTTTGCTGTTGCTTATGTATAATGCCATAATAAATGTTTAGATTTATACTGTTTACAAGCAGCCTCTGTTTTACATAATGTGATGGGTTTCTCATTGGGCCTTTATTGGGCTTGTTTTGATAGAGCTGGTTGCTTGTTTCTCTTGGGAGATCTGGCAAGACTAGAGGCTTCATCTGGCTATCTGACTACTGAGAGACACATGAGGCAATTTTCAGATAGGCAGAGCAAGGGTTAATGTCTAGATATCCAACGGGCAGTAACGATCCTTCCTGGGCAAGGCAAAATGGAATAATCCGTGGTCATTGAACAAGTTCGATAAGTAGAGCACAAGAGAGCAGGAAAAAGAACACCAGATTACTAACGGCACAATGCGGTCGATAATCTGGCGAGGAGACAGAGGCACTTAAGTAGTGCAGTGGACAGGTGAAACAGGGAGACAATCAGGCGTGGCACAGGTTGTCTAGATGAGGCTGAGCATGGTGGCACAAAAACATGACATGAAAAAACACTATATTAAAACAATTACTGATTTTGTTTAAATTTTAAGAAAAGGTGCATATCAGTTTTTTTTACAACCTTGCATTATAACACCCAACATCTTCTTGTAATTTGTGAACAGCTTTTTGCCTGTTTCTACCGCTATTTTGATGATTTATTTTTGTGGATGAGATCCAAGTCGAAAGACCTCCTTGTCATCACCCTAATCTTTAGCTCCCTCCATAGATTTTATATCAGGCTTAAGTCAGGAACTTTTCTAGGCCACTCCAAAATATTAACATTACTTCCAGTCTTAAGAAAAATATTGGTGAAATTAAAATATTACATTGTATTCAATAAATTCAAATTTGACCAAAAGCCAAAGAGAAAATCTGTAAGATTAAAAAAGTCAAAAACCATTTTCTTGTTGAGACAGCTGGCTGAGAAGGTTTCTCATGTGTAGATCACTAAGATTTATACATTTTATCATAAAGTACTAGAATCTAAACTTTCCCATACCAGTTTTTCATCTTCGATTACACTTTAAATCGATTACACTGTGTGTGATATTTTTTCTAAAACCAACTTTAAAGAGGCTGAGATCCAATAATGTGCATCCACTTTAGACATGTAACCTCAGGGGATAATGGATTTAAAGTTAAAAATGTTTCACATGTCATGTGTGTTGGTAAAGCTTTAAGCCAATCAGGAAATAGCTGTGCCATCATACAGGAGGGTGAAAGGCAACAAATGTGGAGTAGAGCAGCAGTTGACCTCAGGTCAAGGTTACTTTATTTATAACCAACCTACCACACAGCTCAGCTCTAGTTTTATTGAAAAAAATTTAACATAACATGTGATAAATTACCTAAAATATCATCAACAAATATGTCAACAATATAAAAACTAAGTAATATAAATAGCTAAGTCTGTCCTGTCAATCATGTCATGTTTTCTTTTCCCCTTTTATATTTGACTGTTTTACAGCTTCAATAAAACTCTAGGTGGCTGACCAACAAGGATTACTGCAAAGCCAATAACATAAAATCAGGTTCTTATATCAACATAATACATATTCTCATTATGGGGAATAAACATCACTGTGACCCTAGTGTACCCTTTAAATCCCTCTTAATGTTCACCTTGATCATCAACAGCTTTTCTATATAAAAATACAATGCCAGTCAGTACCCCCACAACCCTGCAAAGACAAGCAGGCATAGATATTTAATGGATGGACAGATGTTCTCTAAATTTGCATATTACTTTGTAATCTAAAACAGAAAAGCATGAGATGTGATAGAGTAGAAATGTTGGTACAGATGAGACATTGTATCATGATGACTACCTCATCAGATACAAGGTATGATCACTACCTCACACATGTAAAAAAGGATCGCAGGAGTTTTTGTGTAAACTGCCTACTAAAACATTTTAAACTGCATTAGAAAGTAAAAAAAAAAGTGTATTTCATGATCCCACAGTCAATGTGTCAATATAGGGTTGTATTTATCATGCCTACAGTATTTTAAATGAGCAGATTACATCTCTCGGTAAAACCTTTAAAATCAAATTCAAAAATCACCCTGACTCTAGAATCGTTAATCATTTTATATTTTAGGTAGCTGTCAAGGTTGATACTGTGTTAGTTAAAGTTCTATATTGATTAAATGGGCACTTCACAAAGCTGCTAATCATGAACTTTTGTTTATTTTAAAAAAATCACCCTAACCAATCATATGTTGGTGCAAAGTATTAGTTTATTATTTCATAGGCATGTTCTTTGATTTTCTCTCTGATATAGTAGAAAAATATTATGATTCATTTATAATTTTTAAAATGTTAGTTTCTTACCCCTGATCATTTTTCTAAACAAGTTCTCATCAACTGCTGTCAAGTTTGTTTTTTTTTGTTTGTTTTTTTTTAAACAACTTTTATTCATTCATAATCATCCAGAGACATTTTGAACATTTAACATGAAAATGGTCAAGTGTTGACTTTTGGTCAAAAAGAAAAAATCCTAGCTACATTTATTTAAGTATCTTGATCTCTGTCTCTGAGGTGTACATGAAGGCGACGGTGGACTACCACCCCCTGCAGGATGCCTCCATCCCATGTCCAGATGCAGGGATGGCATTTAACAGAGGGGATCTGCTGGAGGTGGTTGACCAATCAGATGCACTGTGGTGGCAGGCCAGAAAGCTGCCCTGTGGGACTTCCGTCGCTGGTCTAATTCCCTCTGCTAACATGCTGAGGAGGTGATACACACACACACACTCTCTCTTGTTTTGCTATATGTAGTGAGGACCATGTGTTCACTCCCATTGACTTCCATTGATTTTCAGTTATTTTCAACCCTTTCTATGCCCTAAGCCTGACAATAACCCTAAACCTAACCATTACCAGTGCATGCCTAACCCTAACCTTAACCTAAAATCAATTCACACCTTAGTCCTAAACCTAACCGTTAGCAAAATAGGTCGTGAGGACCAGCAAAATGTCCTCACTTTGGTACAAACGGTCCTCAATTTGATGGTGAAATCGGGAAAATGGTTCTCACTGTGATGCCAAGACAGGAACACACACACACACACACACACACACACACACACACCTATCTGCAAGTAGCTTCGTCTGCCACCAGAGGGAGCAATTGCTTTACAAAATGTTTTGAGCAGCTTATAGAAAAACAAAACCTTTCTACTTCATATTATCCACATTTAAAAATAGGCCATTGTTGGATTTCTAAATACTTTAAAAAGAGTCAAGAGGCATTCAGTATTATTCCTTCTAACACACAACTACTTCTATTAAACATTTTCATATAACTTCTTTTATACTTTTTTATATTGCTTTAGAAGCTGATGGTAAAACATGTTCGTTGATAGTTCTGCAATTAGCTAGTCATACTTTAGAAACTCTATTACTGCTCTTTGGGCTCTGTGAAGTAGAGACAAAATCCATTAACTCATATCTGCATAAATCTAAAATTACTTTAATAGCGTATTTCTGCTCCTAACAATCTTTCACTGAAGTATTTTTGCTTCTTTGAATAATTCTTTGACTGAAATTCCATGTGCCTTAACTCTTGCATTACTATGACGGCATGATTTGTACTTCAGTATTTTATAACAACGTTGGATTTTTACTTAGTAGCTACTGGTTGTTTACAGCTACGTCTCTATTTTTTCTTCACAGTAAACAGAAGGACCAGTGGTGGTGTCAACCATCCCACGTTCATAGCTGCATCAGGCCTTGTGAGAATATTTATCATTATCTCTAAATTAATGTAGATCTGTCTGTTCCTATTAAGACCTGTCAGGGGTCCATTCAGTTTGTTTACACCAGTTTAATCAGCTGTTCTCAAGTATCCAACACATGGACTAACAGTTTCTTACTGGAGTCTGACAAACTATAGTAAATGCATAGCTCCTGCAAACAGTCCACATGATTACAAAATCCTCAGTAGAAGAATGCCAATAACGCTCACGTAGACAGACAAATACTTTTGGCAATATACTGTATATACTGTTTACTTTCTTTCAGTGTATTTTGTTACTAATCTTTTTAAATGGTGTACAGCAAAACAATAAAATACCTCTATTATTTACCATGTTGCATTACAGGTATAATTAAAAATTATCTAGTCAAAAGAAGTCAGTCACTATTCATCACTGTGCAGGTTTTCTTCATATTTCTGCCTGTGTTGCATTTAAAGAGCAGTGTCATCAGCTGTGTGTTTCCTCCCTGCTTACTGAAGATAACCTGGCTGATAATGGTGAGTGTCACACCTGATACTACAGTTCTGCAACCTTTGTCACATTGAGTCACTGCACAGTGTTTAAGTGAAACATGTCACAGGAAGATGGAAACAGCTGAAAATGTTTTTACGTTCCTGTATAATTTCACTAAATACTAAGCGTTATACCTGTAAAGGTTATTTGCATATAAGGAAAAGCATTTTTTATGATCATCTCAAGAACAAATGGGTCTTTCATTGCAGAATGCCTCCTTTCGAGAAATGAAAAGCTGAACCATCAGGGTGCTCATACAATTCCAGATTTGTCATGATTTGTTTTGTGTCATTAAATAATTTAAAAATAATCGATATTGTTTATTAGTTGAAACTGAAAAATGTATTTTTGCCTAGACTAAGAAAAACTAATTTAACTGGATATTAATATGTTGTGTAAAAAGACCTAACAGAACTGATGAAACCGAGTCAGGTTTGTAGGCCGCCTTGCTCACCCATGAACGCTGCTCCAAAACTCTGAGTATGCTTTCCTTAAGCAACTTTATAATTAATTTGCTGGTACGGTTTGGGTCATTGTCAACTGGGAAGACCCTCTTGTGCTTGAATCTCCTAGCTGATGTCTTCAGATGCTCTTTTGATATTTCCAAATAATGTTCTTTCCTCTTAATGCTTTCTGTTTATCTATTTTCATTCTTTCTTTTATCAAAAGACCCCCACAACATCAGGGTGCCACCTCTGTACTTAATAATTGGATTCTCAGACTTGCAAACTTACCCCTTTTTCCTCCAAATGTAACAATGGTTACTATGACCAAACCACACCAGGCGACACAGCACCAATGTGCTGTGTCGCCTTATTAAAACACAGCTTTGAGGAAACAAAGTTTAACTGTTATTTTTTGTGGCTTTTAGAGGAGGATCTAACACATACTGATGGCAAAAGGATCCTAACAGGTAATGGCGGCAGTTTGAATATATGAGACAGTTCGATCAATTGAAGTTTGCCTCCTATTAAAGAAATGCTGTTTCTCCTTTTCCACAGATATGGAAAATAATAAAGACATAAACTTTGGTGGGTAAGTTTGTCCAGACAAGTAGTTCCCCTGGTTACGATTCTAAAATAGTATTTAGATAAATCCTTAGTAACAAGGATTTTCTCTTTTTTGACTCTGTCGTAAGTCTGTAGAGCTTCTTTATGTTTGTTACAAATGAACTAATAGAGAAGTCTTATTATTTGGGACTGCGATGACTGAATAAACTAAATAAGAGGCCAAGTTGTTCAAAATAGTATTTGGACTGAATAGTGAACCAGGCGTCACCCGTTAAGTTTGGGAATTTATTTATTTAAGCAAGAAACAAAAGATAGTCAAGAGTTTGGTTTCAGCTAACATTTAAAGCATAACCCTGTATCGGATCTCTTTGTTTTGAATATTCAATTTTCCTTATTGAAAAAAAATAATTTCTGGCATGAGAGTAAAGACTTTACATGTTTTCTTCAGATGAGGCAGACTCAGATGTTGTTGAAGGAATATACCTGGGTAAGTCACCCACTCCCTCGATCTGCAGCAAGATAGACTTTTTAGTTAGATGTTGTCCTGTAATATCAACTAATCCAGGCTGTTTTATTTGATAAATCAAAGCTTTTTCTCGTAAGTTTCTCAAAATATAAAATACAATCTAGCATTTACCTGCAAAATGTTAAACTTCTTCTGCCAAACTCACCACATCTTTTTCCTGTAAACATGGTGAAACTTGAGAACAAATTGTATTCATAGCATTAAAATGAATGTATTCTTTGAACATGGATGCTGCTATTTTTAGTTGAAAGCATAAAGGTATTTTTGGCCCTCATCAGCTGGTTTCCGTCGAAGTTTTCGTCTCTGGAGGAGGATGTCCTTTAAGAGGAGGCGGCAGTCCTGCACCTCCTGCTCGCCCAGCAGCAATGCTGTGTCCACCCCTTATGAGGAGGTGGCGTTGTACCAGCGCCTCCCGCAGGAGAGCCACCGCCTCATCATCCTAATTGGTGAGGGAAGACTCTGAAATAACTGAAGATTGAAAATCACTTACAGCAGTTAAGCTTAACTTTATTTAGGTGTTTAAAGCACAGCAAACAATTTTCTCAGGGAATTATAAGGTAGAAAAATAAAAAAACCAAATCTTTGCAATGTTTACAATTGCATAACATGCTTTTCAGAATATGCACTACTGTGCTGCAAATATGATACTGTATAATAATAACTTGCTTCTCCATATCGCCCATCATAATCCACATTTTTTATATTGTAAGCATGCACCAACACAGACCTGGGTCAATTCATTCAGTCCCCATTTCGTACACATGCATTTTGTCCCTTCCTACTTCTATTTCTTATCCACAAACAAACCATTTTATTTCAGTGTACAGTAACATGTCAGTTATCAGTTTATTTCACTGAATGGAGAAATAAACTGATGTTACTTTTTGCTTTTTGGTTGGATTTAAATCTTTCAGGTCATCCAACAAATTTTTATATCAGACAAAAAAAGCGTGAAGCTGTTTTTTAAATTCAGATTTTTATTTATTGAAGTAAAAAAGATTTTCAATCCATATTTTTTTTTCTATGTGAAAACACAATTCTCTTATTAAATTATCAGCTGTCCATATTTTGTAGACCTCAGTTCAATGTCATTGACATCCATCATTCTGAAAATGGTTACAAAGCCATGTCGACTGCTTTGGGACTCACTGAAATCACTAAACAGTCATGAACTTTCCAAGAAGTGGTTGGGCAACCAAAAATGCTCCAAGAGCACATTGATGACTTATCCAGTGGATCCCAAAAGAAACCAGGACAACGTCTAAAGTACTACAACCTTTTTTGCTTCAGTTAGGGTCAGTGTTCATGACTCATGAATAAGAAAGAGACTGGGCAAAACATTTTACCTATGGGAGAGTTCCAGGGCCAAAACCACTGCTGACCAAAAAAAATCCTTTTACATCTTGATCCCCAGGACTTCTGGGAAAACATTCTGTGGACTGTCGAAACAAAAGTGAAACTTTCTGTAAGATGTGTTCCCGGTTACATCTGGTGAAAAACTAAGACATCATTTGAGGAAAAAAAAAAAAACATAAAAGCAGCCTGATGATAATAGTTGGATTCAAGCATGGCACATCGACTTATTGTATTTCCTCCGGTCATCTGTGTTTGATAGAAACATTAGTTTGAAGATGCGAAACATTTCACTGGGACAAAACTGTAAAAAAAGAAGAAATCTATAAGGGGCAATTACTTTTTTTATTGCACTTAACATTTTAGCATTTTCATAATTTTTTTAATGTAAAATTTTATTTGATTACCATTAATATATTATGTTTTGAAGACTTTATATTTGACCCTATTTCCATTGATTGTTATTAAGCCTATACCTGATGCATTATGACTCTAAATCCAATCAGCTACTGTATAAGCAACCTCCAGCTGCTAGTTGTTGTTTACTGGAGTCACATATCTACCTTTCTCTCTTGTAGACCATGAGTAGATAATAGAAAATTATGTTTTCATTGCAATAACAAACCAAATCCAAAGTGAAAAGAACTGATGCATGGCTGGGGCCAAGCATCACTTGTTATATATTTCCTACCAGGGAAATCAGCTCTGAAAAGTGCAGCTATGCAAAAGTATTTTCGTGTTCTCCTAAAACAGGTGCTTCAGGAGTTGGAGTCAATGAGCTGAGGAAGAGACTTATCAAACTGAACCCTTCCACCTTCCAGGCACCCGTACCTCGTATGTGTTCTTCACTCTTTTATGACTCTTTAGTTTAGCAGCTCTTTTCCGTTTTTATAGTGATAACAGAAATTCATGGAAAATGGCATAAAAACAGAACATAATTGTGTTTTTATTGAACTGGAACTATATGTCTTTAGTTATATAATATTCATATTTCTTCCTTGATAATTTCTGTCTGTTTTTGAGACTTTGGACATCTAAATTAAAGAATAGGAACAGAACAAATTGTCTGATGTTTTTTAACTGAACTTTTAAACTGAACTGAATGATGATTTATTAATCCCCAAAGGGTGCTAATAATGTGTTGTATACAATAAATTGTATATTATAAAAGGTGGAAATATAAATAGGAAAAAAATACTGTAATACAGCTATTTAAGGACTAAAACAGAAAACTTAGCTAAAACATGAAAAATAAGATGGCAAAGAGTTTTTTTTTTTTGTTAAATTCATACCATGAATAAGTTATGACACACTGTGCTCTTGTAGACACAACTCGTCAAATAAAAGAAGGGGAACAGGCGGGTAGAGAGTACCACTTTGTTACCAAAGAGCTGTTTGAGTACATGGTCTGCAACCACAGGTAGGAATCTTTACTTTAGGAAAGTTGTTTATCATTTTTTTTCCAAACTTGTGAACTGTTTGTTATAAACTGCATATATTTCTGTGTTCAGATTTGTGGAGTATGGGGAGAGTAAGGGCCAACTGTATGGAACCAGCATTGATGCAATTGACGAGGTGCTAAAACGAGGCCGGATGTGCATAATCGACGTTGAACCACCTGTAAGTTCATTAAAGAATCCAACCTGTCCAAAAGTTTTGCCTTTTAACTGTAATGGAGTCAGTGTTGTTTATTTACACCTCCTAATGTTTATATTATGTTGGGCTCCAGGTCAGTCACCTCTATAAAAATTCAAACCCCATTTAAAACCTACGTATTTCCATTTTATCCCTTTCATAATTCCATTTTATACTCATGTACTTAAACCACTGCATATCATTTTTTAAGTATTTTCATGACTGAAGGAGGCTGGCTATAAATGCTCAAAAGTCATATATCTTTTACTTTATATGTAATTTTTTTTAAACATGATTTACATTGGCCCTGATCCTTGTTTGGGCCAGCTGTTCTATGAAATATATCATCCATCATGGTAGGTAAACAGACAGACAGACAGACAGACAGACAGACAGACAGACAGACAGACAGACAGACAGACGGACGGACGAACGATTTGTTTTACAGTGAGATGGCAAATGGGATGAAGGATTTCCTGTAGTGTTCTTTGCTGAATAAGCTTTCATGTTCATCTCTTTGATTCTCAGAGCATCCATTTGTTACGGTTAAGAAACCTGAAGCCATATGTGATTTTCATCAAAGCCCCGAGCCCAGAAAGTCTGAGACAAACTCGAAGGAACTCCAGAATCATCACCAGTTACGCCATCAACAGGGCATTCACAGTAAGAGCACTCATGATCTCATTGCATTTCATTTCTATAATGATTTAAAGTTGGCTTAAATAATGTAGCAGTAACCCAATCAATAAATCACCAGTGCTGAATGCCATGGACAGAGTCAAAGCAGGAACATAATCAAAGATTTACTTTTCTTGTCACTCAGGAGGAAGACTTTTTAGAGCTGGAGGAGACTTCCCATCTTATCGAGGCCAAATACAAGCAGTATTTTGACAGCGTTGTAGTGAATGATGACTTGCAGGACGCCTGCATGCAGCTGTGCTCCGTCATCCAGCAGGCGCAAAACGAGCCTCAGTGGATCCCTGTCAGCTGGCTGCATGCAGAGGACTAGCACAGGAGAGGATGGGGAGGAAGGCAGAGATGTGCTAATGATTTATCTAAAGAGAAGAAAAGTGAAAATGATGAGGATATAGCGAATGGTTAAGGATGTCTCACTTAAGCTTACCAACGATGTATGGGTAGAATCAGTATATGGTAAATTTTTATCAGTCTCATTAAATAAAAGATATTTTTATCAGTCTTAAATCTATCAACATCTTTCTGTCTTACGCTGCAAGGGGAAAGAGCTTTAGAAACTTTCAGAGATGCAGAATAAGAGCTAAAATAAGGAAGATAAAAAGATCAATGCAGGAAAATTACTGATTACTGTCTAAAACAGTGATGTCCAAACGTTTAGCCACATGCTCCAAAAGTTGAAAAGTACCACAAAAATAACATACCTCGCCCCTCAGATATGCCATTTATTAAAGACTTCCAATGATTTACCACTTTTCTGTCAAACACTTGAACCTATACAATAAACACACCTATTTTTTTCACACATGCACACATGTACTTACGCACTCACACACATACTTTCCAAATAAACCAACTATACTTTCATTCATACGCATTAATCACTAATGAGTGCAAACTTGCTTTGATAAAAGCCATTTCTTTGTCAAATGTGCAAACACTGAGAAACTTATACATGATATCATCTCATTTGGTAAGGTATTCCACTGACTCACGGAGAACGACAGAGAAGACAGATTTAGCAAAAGAGGTCTTAGATTTTGGAATGCTGCACTCTCCTCTAGAGGTCGCCCTTGTTACTCTAGTTTTTTCAGTGTGATCATGGAAATTAAATACATATGTGAAAAATAAACATAAAAATTTGCCAGAGTAATTTTTAAAGAGTTGCACAATTTGTTTATATGATTTGTAAAGGTCAAGGTTAAGTCATAGCATCTAAATAAGTGAAGTTGTTAACATTTGTTATTTTTTCCCCATTTATATTGATGTCTGGATAAT
The DNA here is from genome assembly GCA_036173005.1 of Crenichthys baileyi. Classification (NCBI taxonomy): domain Eukaryota; kingdom Metazoa; phylum Chordata; class Actinopteri; order Cyprinodontiformes; family Goodeidae; genus Crenichthys; species Crenichthys baileyi. The sequence goes on along the minus strand of JAHHUM010001886.1, from coordinate 100,722 downwards.
CTAAAGATTTATATCCGTTTGTAAAGTACATTGTAACGGCCTCTTCTACATTTGAGGTGAAACAACAACTTTGTAGCCAGGCAGAAACTTTTTTCAATTCCCCAATTAATCTTTCGGCCACTTCACTTTTATTTTTCCCATGAGTGAACAGGACCGTATTGTCCGCATACATGATGATGTTGATGTCACATACCAAGGGGAGATCGTTGATGTAAAAACTAAAAAACAGCAGCCCTAATACAGAGCCCTGTGGAACTCCCATTGTGCAATTTTTAAGGACAGACAGTGTGTGTGTAACTCGAACACATTGTTTTCTTCCTGTTAGGTATGATGTTATCCAGTTTATTGTCCGGAGAGTCCATAGTTTGATAGTTTGCTTAATTAAATACTGTGAGAAACCGTATCAAAAGCCTTTCATAAGTCTAGAAAGACAGCTCCCACTACCCCTTCTTGGTCTAGGTTTGATTTAATTTCTTCAAGGAAGTAGGAACAAGCTGTCTCTATTGAATATTTTTCCCTAAACCCAAATTGCTTTGATTTCAAGATGATGCATTAGTTGCTCTGCCACAGTCTTTTTGTAGACTTTGGAGATGGTAGGGAGGACGGCAATGTACCGATAGTTACTGCTCTCTTTTGTCTCTGGACTTTTATACAGGTATAACAATGCCAGTTTTTAATGCTTCAGCAAATATACCATCTTTAATGGACCAATTTATTATTGTTTTCAGAACCAGATCAAACTTTCTTTATTGGTTTTTAGAAATACACTATCCAACCCATACAGGTCTTTGGCTTTGCTATTATTAAACTGCTCAATATTCTTTTCCACCTGTGCATTGTTAAAAGGTGTCAGACTAAAGTTTGATGCATCACAGACTAATGAGTGGGAAGAGCAAGGTGTTGGGAACAACTGGGCCAGTCTCTCAACAGAAATAATAAAATATTCATTAAAATATATCACTAAGATTTCAGTATCATTTTGAATATTGTATTTTATTTTGAGCTGCATGTCATAGCTGGTGTTTTTCACTTTTCCAAGGAATTTATCAATATTTTTCCATAACAATTTGCTATTTCCTTTTGCGTCTTTAATTAAGTTAAGGAACAATTAGCCTTTGTTTTTCTAAGTAATGTTATGACCTTATTTCTCAAACTTCCATATATATCAAATAATCAATTGCTAATCTGGTTTTGATAAACGTTTTTAGTGAAGCATGTTTTTTTCATTAATTCCCAGAATTCAGCGTTTTGTAAACTTTGTAAACTTTAATAAATATTTCTTAAAACGGATAAAAACTGCTTTATATACAAATCATTCTTTGAGATTAATTATATACACTGCTCAAAAACACAAAGGGAACACTTAAACAACACAATATAACTCTAAGTAAATCAAACTTTTGTGAAATCAAACTGTCCACTTAGGAAGCAACACTGATTGACAATCAATTTCACATGCTGTTGTGCAAATGAAATAGACAACAGGGGGAAATCTTTGGCGATTAGCAAGACACACTCAATAAAGGAGTGGTTCTGCAGGTGGGGACCACAGACCACTTCTCAGTACCTATGCTTTCTGGCTGATGTTTTGGTCACTTTTGAATGTTGGTGGTGCTTTCACACTCATGGTAGCATGAGACGGACTCTACAACCCACACAAGTGGCTCAGGTAGTGCAGCTCATCCAGGATGGCACATCAATGAGAGCTGTGGCAAGAAGGTTTGCTGTGTCTGTCAGCGTAGTGTCCAGAGCCTGGAGGCGCTACCAGGAGACAGGCCAGTACACCAAGAGACGTGGAGGAGGCCGTAGGAGGGCAACAACCAAGCAGCAGGACCGCTACCTCTGCCTTTGTGCAAGGAGGAACAGGAGGAGCACTGCCAGAGCCCTGCAATATGACTTCCAGCAGGCCTCAAATGTGCATGTGTCTGCACAAACGGTTAGAAAACAACTCCATGAGGATGGTATGAGGGCCCGACGTCCACAAATGGGGGTTGTGCTCATAGCCCAACACCGTGCAGGACGCTTGGCATTTGCCAGAGAACACCAGGATTGGCAAATTCGCCACTGGCGCCCTGTGTTCTTCACAGATGAAAGCAGGTTCACACTGAGCACATGTGACAGACGTGACAGAGTCTGGAGACACCGTGGAGAGCGATCTGCTGCCTGCAACATCCTTCAGCATGACCGGTTTGGCAGTGGGTCAGTAATGGTGTGGGGTGGCATTTCTTTGTGCTCGCCAGAGGTAGCCTGACTGCCATCAGGTACCGAGATGAGAGCCTCAGACCCCTTGTGAGACCATATGCTGGTGCGGTTGGCCCTGGGTTCCTCCTAATGCAGGACAATGCTAGACCTCATGTGGCTGGAGTGTGTCAGCAGTTCCTGCAAGATGAAGACATTGAAGCTATGGACTGGCCCGCCCGTTCCCCATACCTGAATCCGATTGACCACATCTGGAACATCATGTCTCGCTCCATCCACCAACGTCACGTTGCACCACAGACTGTCCAGGAGTTGGCGGATGCTTTAGTCCAGGTCTGGGAGGAGATCCCTCAGGAGACCATCCACCGTCTCATCAGGAGCATGCCCAGGCGTTGTAGGGAGGTCATACAGGCACGTGGAGGCCACACACAATACTGAGCCTCATTCTGACTTGTTTTAAGGACATTACATCAAAGTTGGATCAGCCTGTAGTGTGTTTTTCCACTTTAATTTTGTGTGTGACTCCAAATCCAGGCCTCCATTGGTTAATAAATTTGATTTCAATTGATGATTTTTGTGAGATTTTGTTGTTTGCACATTCAACTTTGTACAGAACAAAGTATTCAAAGATAATATTTCATTCATTCAGATCTAGGATGTGTTATTTGAGTGTTCCCTTTATTTTTTTGAGCAGTGTATTTCGGGTCTTTTTTGGTTGATTTTGGTCCCTAAAACTGGTTTTATTTACTTTCTTGCAATTAGTGTAAAGTTATGGTCAGCTAATCCTGTTACTAAATTATTGTTTTTTCTATTCTTTCTGGCTGGTTTGTAAAGACTAGGTCTATGAGTGTTTGAGTAGTTTTTGTTATGCTTGTTGGTTTATTTATTATTCATTCATTCATTCATTCATCTTCTATTCCTCTTCTTCCGTAGTGGGTCACGGGGGAGCTAGTGCCTATCTCTAGCGGTCTACAGGCGAGAGGCAGGGTATACCCTGGACAGGTCGGCAATCCATCGCAGGGCAACACAGAGACATACAGGACAAACTACCATGCACACACTCATTCACGCCTAAGGGCAATTTAGAGAGACCACTTTACCTAACAGTCATGTTTTTGGACTGTGGGAGGAAGCCACAGTACCCGATGAGAACCCACCCATCCACAGGAAGAACATGCAAACTCCATGCAGAAAGACCACCAGCCGGCAGTCGAACCCAGGACCCAGTGTAAAGTTATGGTCAGATAATCCTGTTACTAAATTATATGTTTTCCCTATTCTTTCTGGCCTGTTTGTAAACACTAGGTCTATGAGTGTTTGAGTAGTTTTTGTTATGCTTGTTGGTTTATTTATTATTTGTCTCATTTGTAGTGATTTCAGAATTTCTTTGAGATTCTTCTTGAGCATTTTATCAAGCCAATTTATGTTAAAATAGCCCATAAGTTGTCACGGCTGGTATGGCAGAGGACCCCAGAATGCAGACAAGCAGAAAGCAACGTGGCATGGTGAGTTGAAAAAAGATTTAATAACCAAAAAGAAACTTGCAGGCAGACAGGTAGTTGCAGATGCAGGCATGGACAAACTTAGTCAAAACAGGATTGGCATAAACAGATGAACTTTGATGTTTCCTCGAGGAATGAACAGAACAGATGTGTATATATATGGAGCAAGAACCAGGTGAAACGAGGAGACTGAATACTAGGTGCAGGTGAACCGAATGAAGATGACTGAAAACAGACAGGAGAGAACAAAATGTGGCTAGAGCAGAAAAGAGACTCTTGAATACAAACTAATAGAAACATAACTAGAAAAACGTGAAACTAAACCAGAACCAGATCCAAAAACCTAACTTGACAAAACATTAACTAGAAGACAAAAACTAAAGCATGACCAGGAAAATAATAAACAGAAGCATGATTCAAAACCTATCAAGAATAATGATAATAAGAAGAATAACCCAAAAACACCCACAAATCATAACATAGGTAAGACCTCTTTTTCTTCAGACATTTTAAAATACTTAAAATATGTGTAATATATAAGGGTGTGATATAAATTTTGCAGGCAACAAAATGACCACTGGAGATTGGCAACAGCCAACCCAGGATGGATGGATATTTCTCTTTTTTTAAAGGATCTGCAATAACTCACCTAGTTCAAAATCTAAAATACTAATCAAGCCTAAACTGGGTAATGCAACAGGTTGAAATGTATTAAGCTGTTATTCTATTTGTAAAATCAGTTAAAGCAAATTTTTTGCATTAGGATCCCCTTACATTGAGACAAGCAAGAAAACTAGTAAAGAAGGGCCCAATCTGGATTAGATTACTACAGACTGATCACATATTCCTGAAAACACTATTATGATTTATTACTCAGCTATTCTCTTTATAAAAAGGAAAAGAATGGACACTGGTGGCAGATGGAGGCCCTCTGTCACTTCATTTGATGTTAAATAAGAACCCAAAAGAGAAATTCCAGAAGAGTCCAAAGCAACATAATCCAAACAGGGATAGAGGAGTATATGAGCTGGAAAGGAAAACAAGGGGAAAAGATACTTCTAAGCAACACAGGGAAATCCGAATAAGGTGTAAATGTAAAGAGAAAATTGCACAAAACAGAAATAAATTGGATAAATGTAGAAAGTGTAAAAAACCGAGGTAAAAGTAGGGCATTAAAAGCAAGACCTACAATGAAACACTGTGAGATAAAAACACCACATGAGGCTTTGATTGTTTCTAAGACTCCAGTGTTCTTTCTGGCTCCCCCCCTGATAGGTGAAGAAACCGTCATGCACACAGGATGTGGAGCAGCTTGTGACATCCTGTGTGTGGGAGGAGGAATTTATTCATTCAGCTACACAGAAAAGGTGTGAAGAATTCCTAACAAGAGCCCTGTTGTTATCCTGAGACCTGCCCTGACATTTTTCTTCCAACTAATTTTAGATTACACACATTCTTTTTAAGTTATTACATTAAGTTAGAGGGGCAGTTTCAGTACACTTTACCTTAAGTTTGTTTAAACCTGTAATTTACTGGTATAAACGCAACAGCACATAATATGTCTCAAAGGTCAGCAGACATGTATCACATGACCAAGAGACTCACAGAGAGTCTGAAGTTCTGAAGGTTGAAGCGGCCACAACCTATTTCTCATAAACCTGACTAATGCCACCTTGTCTCATAGTGCAACCAATTGCTTTCAGAAGTCACCTGATTGGTTAATATACACCACCTGTATGACATTTCATCTCAGTATAAATTCATCTGTTCTGCGAAGGCCTCAGAGGTTTGCTAGAGAACCTTAGTGAAGAATCAGCATCATGAAGACTGAGGTCAGGGTGGATGTTGTGGAGAAGTTGTAAGCAGGATTAGGTTATAAAAACACAATCTCAATATGTGAACATATCACAGAGCACTCTTCAACCCTTTTATCTAAAACCGGTATGGCACAATTCCATGGTTGGCCCATGCTAACTTGGAGGAGAGGTCCACATCTCAGGTGGGAGAACCTGATGACAGGACAAATATGAGTTCTACACACGACAAGTCAGGTCTTTACAGAAGCAAAGAAAGAAGAAAGTCATTGTTAGAGAACTCCCCTTGTAGGGGACACGGCAAATGTGGAAAAAGGTGAAAAATGTTACTGCACATCGCCACATCCCCACAAACACACCATATTCACCATGAAAGATGAAGGTGGTAGCATCATGCTTTGTAGTTGCAAATTACTTAAGATTGTGGTGGATGTTCATCCTCCAGCAGGACTAACCTAAAAATGCAGCCAGAGCAACAACTGAATGGTTTAGTTTAAAGCAAATGCATGTTTTGCAATGGTGTTGTCAAAGTCAAGACATAAATCCAATTGAGAATCTGTGGTAAGACATAAATTGCTGTTTACAGAAGCTCTGCATCCAATCTGACTGAGCTCAAGCTATTCTAAAAAAGAAGAATGAACAAAGAATTCATTTTAATTAAAGAGAAGGGGTGAGAATACTGTTGTATGGCCCTGTACAGATGGCAGGGTATGAATTTTTTTATAATGCTTTTTTGTGTCTGACCTGTAACAGTCATGCTGTAGCAGCAACAGGGAAAAAAACAATAAACAAATTTAAACAGAATTGTTTTATCTTTCCTTGAACAATAAACTAGAACTAATTTGTACCATAAAATCAGAAATTACCCCATGGTGATAACACCTTCTCAGAATGTCACACTTTGTCATGACTTCTATTGTTGACTCATGATTTCTCTGGTACACTGTTACAAAAGTTACAAAAGACTTCAGCATGTTCAATGAATGAGTCTGTTTTATTCTTATTGATTTGTACACATCATTCTGAAACTTAAAATGAATAAGGAAATGCGTACCTGTTATTGACAACAACAGTTTTAAAACACAGTGAATTTATTCTATAGCTGTCCTCGTCTTTTAAGGCATAGATGGGAGGCCAATTCATTTTAATTGCTTAATCTTAAAGCTATGGATTTCAGCACAATTAACTCAGTCATGGTGCTATTTAGTGTCAGACTCTGCTCAAGCCTCCAATGTCTTTACAATCCTAAGAGAGAAAGCTAATTAGCTCTACAGTTACATTTTTATATCTCTTGGAAGGAAACCGGTACATTCTTAAACTTTTGCTCCACATAATAACAGTGGGACACGAGTTCACACTGACTACGTTCTGTGTCTGCTCCATCATCCAACCATCAAACTGGATCTGTTTTTGTGTTTAGGATCCGTTCATGCATCTGACAACAGCTCCGTCACCTGAAAATTTCGCCCCAATTAAAATTCATGCATTCGTGCTCTGTCATTTGTCAAAAATACTCTCGACCTGTATTTCTGATGGACGATGGCGGATGGCTCTCCATCATGCCACAGCGCCGCCGCACCAGTGTGAAAAACCGCACTGACTAGAATGACTTGTATTTGTGAGGGAGTGCAAAACGCTCTGATGATGGAGGCTATGTGAATGAGAGGTCATGACCACATGGTGACAACACAAACAGTCTCAACAAACAGATTATTTTACCAGTCATTAACACATAAATAATTCATAACTTCTTGCAACTGTGGGAACAAAGCATGCTATAATTAGATCTAAAGTCATTTATTCTTTTAGATCATCTGTACACCACTGTGCTGCTGTCGCCAACCTTGGGAACCACTGGTTTGATTAACAGTTAAGTTATTAAATTTTTAAAAATAAATCTGCAAATTGGTGCTACACATAGAGCAGAGGTAGATCCGGTGTCCCATATACAAAGGCTAGTAGTCCTCAACACAACTGTCCCTGACCTCGGGACCTTTGCTGTATGTCATCTCCCCCTCGATTTGCCCATCTTCTGTCTGATTGCTGCATATAAAGGGCACTATGGCCACAAAAATAAAACAAAAACATATCTATAAAATGCAGAATGTTACAGTACTGTGTATTTCTTTACTGTCCTTTCATTTAGCCTTTGTCTCCTGAGTCCTGCTTTCTCTCTCATAATGTTTTGCTGACAGGTATCAGAACTGTGTGTAGCTGGAAAACAATGAAAATATTCAGATAAATAATGTTAAATATTTTAAATTCTCAGATATACTTAATTATACATTTTCTGGAGAATATTTCCATTATTTTGGTTCTGTGTTGGTTCTGAACCCCAGATCAAGCCAAACTGATGGTAGGTATTATCATATAACCTGATTTTTTTACTGTAACTACGAACAGATGATAAAAAAAATACTTTTTAATAATTGGTTGTCAAAGTGGGTATTATACTTGCTACTACATCCCATATTATACATTACTATTTCAGCCAAGACAAACCTTGGGTGATAAAGGTGAGAAATGACCCGCACCCTGCTATTGGGTGAAAATGTCGCAATGCAATTCAGATGTTTTTTTTTTTTTTTCATTTACTGCTTTTTTTAATGCAAGAATGACAAAGTCTTTGGAGAGGCTGCTTTTCGTCATAGCTTGTGGCAAAGTTAATATATTTGAAAAATCTAGCTTTCAATGCTTTAAGAAGTGAGAAGAAATTAACATATTTTGAAGTAGAAGTAGAATAATTCTAATAAAATGATATGATAATTATGCTATAAAGCTTAATATGTGTAAAGTAAGTTATTTATGATTTAAATTTCATTTGTGTCCAAGCTGAGCTCCAGAGAGCCCTGGCTCAGTTCAACCACTTCTTCAGCTGCATTGCAGAGTCACTGCAAGTGAAGCCCTTCCTGTTGGATTCATGATTTAAGGCTGTGACAACAACAACAAATCTTATGCAAAAAAGACCTATTTTTTTATTCAGTGTTATGTTTGCTTAATTATTTTTTTGTTTGTTTTTGTACATGTCCTCTAATGGAAAAGACTGCAGGACTTTTCTGAAAAACTACAAGTGAGTTATATCCAAACTTTAAAGAAAATCAAAACAAAGACTGACCTATGTCCCCACAGTTTGAACAAAATAAATACATTTTAAAATATAAAAAATACAATAAATGTGAACCTGTATTTTGCAATTTTTACTTAAAAAAATTCTATTACTATATGCAAATGTCCAAAAAACAAAAACTTAAGAAAGGACACAAACTTCTTGTTCTTGTCATGATAAGTAAACAAGGGGTATTTGGTAGGTAATGATGCACCACATGATTCAGAGACAGTTAATATGGAAAGGATAAGTTATATCCGTGAAGTAATCAATTTAGAGCCTCTTTGGTTTCCCACATGACAAACCCATATAAAGCTCAGGGAGCAGCGAGTAAGTCCAACAAACCTTCATCAGTCTCAGTACCTTACACCAGGAACTAACTTGCTAGTTTGTAACCATGAGGACTCTGCTGCTGGTCTCTGCTCTCATTGGCTCCCTGACTGCCATCCCTATTCCTTACCATGCTTTTTGCAGTTCTCTTTGGTAAGTACAGGCCACTAATTTCTGAGAGGATAATGTCAAACACAGATTTATTGTAAGTCTTATATTACTTGTTTCCTGTTCTAGGCTCTTTGAAATGCCCTGTGCAGAAATCAGCACAACACTTGTTAAGCAAATCGAAGCCTTTAGCCCTATGATTGGCTGTGAGAAATGCCAATATCAGGTAAAAGCTTGTCAAAGTTGATGTTCTTGTTAAATTAAATTCTATCAATCCTTACCAAAAAAGATGTACTATCTCTTCCAGCTTGTGTCAGCCACATCTGTGGTCATCAAAGCCAATCACACTTCTCCAGATGGTCTCCAGACTGAGAACATCACTTTTACTTTGAATCCCACCATCATGGCCAGCGGTTGCCGTGTGTCTGTAAGAAACTCCTCTTTGTTTTGCGTTCCTATTTGACTAACAACAGCGTCATTAAGCTTTGCAACTCTTAAGGCGTTACTTAGAGTAGCCATCACAATGGATTCATACATTTTCTCTGCTGTTTTTCAACACCTTTAACATTTAGCTTTTAATTCCATGCATGACTCTATTGAAGACAATATTAATACAAATAGTAATAATTTACATTTATCTTTCTTTGACAACTGCTTCTTTGAAAGTGCCCACGGCTTCTGTGAACTTTTGAATAATGCTGCCATTTTCAACCTGTAGTATCTTTATCCTCCACTAGAGGGCAAAAGACAAGATTCAATACAACAGTATTGATAAACAGGAAAATCTACAAGGATATCAAAAATGATACATTTCACCTTAAAAAGTAGAGGTCTCAAACAAGTATAAAAATAAAGCGCTTGGCATCATGGAGTGAAGTTGGTAGGATTTACACTTGGTGTTATAGGATTTACACCATGTGGCTAAAATGTGTGCATATTAAACCTTTTAGAAAGCCCTTATTATTAGGTAGATCATCATGTAAATGCTTAAAAACCAAGTTATTGCTATATTATTTTACCAGGCTCAGTCCATTTCATTGAGCTTTACCAGCCTTCTTGATGATGGACTCAACTACTGCAACCTCTACAACCTGCTGTCAGGTAAGTGAACAACCTGAACCATTTATTTTTCCACCACCATCTTGTCTTGGCATCTTGACTGTAATTGCTTGAACAAATCTGATTGTTGCTTACTACGGACTATACCCCGTGTCTCATCTAAATCCTGTTAAAGATAACAAATGGATGCATTAATGTAAAATGCTGTAATATATCTGTCATAAATGTCTTATTGTAGCAAGCGGCCTCACCTCAGCTCCAGGGTTCATAGAGATGACAAACGAATGGGCCTGCCTTGGATATGGACTCTCCACTTGCAAAGCCTAAAAGCCAGTGTTGACATTTTTAAAAGAAGACCAGGATCCAGCTCTGCAAGCTTTAGTGTCATAAAAACACATAGACATTTTCTAGATAAATTAGATTCAATGCAGCTACATTTAAAAATGACCAGATAACTTCTTCATATTAGATTGTCAATATTAAGAATAAATCTTCATTAAAAGGTCATTATGACACTGTTGCACCCGCAAAGCTACTTCTTGTGTAGTATGTTAATAGATATCAGTTCAAACAGCTCCTGAATGGGGCTGTTTGAGTGCCTTTATTGAAATATTGTGTTAAAAATTGCTCTGTCTTTTGTTGAACTTGTTTGAATTGAGTCTATTAAAATACTTCACACACAAACAACTAAATCTGAATGTAATGTTTCATTATGTTGTCACTCACTACATAAAGCCTCTGTATTCATGTAGGAATCAAGGGAACACTAGACTGGTTGAGATTGATTGATTTTCTTTTATTAATTAACCTCACACACCATAGTTACCTGTGGAGTACCACAATCTTCAGAATTTAGGCTTAATTTACAGTATACATGCTTCCACTTGGTAAAATTATCTGTAATGGATACGTTATGGTGATTCATAAATCCTGATTAATCCAACCAGTTAGATAGACAGCAGGCATATCTTATCTTAAAAACATAAAAACCTATTTGACTTTGAATTATCTGCTTTTAAATTCAGACAAGATGGAAGTTACTGGCGGTGGACCAAAGCCTCTGAAAAACAAACTGCTTAGACAGTCACTTATTCAGGACGGCATTAAATCAGCATCTGATGAAAAAAAAGTGAAGAACCTTGGTGTTATTTTTACCAGCGATCTAGCGTATGTGAAAACCCGGGCTTTTACACTGTTGTTAAAACTTTCCGCACGTAGTCAGTTGCTGCCACCACAAGGCGAGTGCATTGCACCAGCTGATAAGAAAGAAGAATCCCATTCTCAAAGCATGCTGGAAAGCTGAAGATGTTGACCTTCAAGTTTATAAGCTATGTTTTTGTATGTTCAGTTTTATCATAGCTGTTTCAAGAACTGTTTTTAGCTTTGTTACTTTTAAAGTATTTTTGAAGTTCAACTGAGACTTAGTTTGTTTCTAATTATATTACTATGTGCTTACCATGGTTTTTCATTGATTTTAGTGATCTGTATCAATTTTCTTAAACAAAAGGTGGCTACATCAACTTGTGAAACCATCATGGATAAGTCTGTTCTGTGTACATATGTATACCACATATTTAGTCCTGCTGACCTGACATAAAACAATAATGAACTGAAAGAAGGAAAGACAGGGTGGTGTCTGTGGACTGGAACATATGTTTCTCTTCATCTTTATTTCTAAGTGTGAAAACTGAGTGTATGTGTGTGTAGCTTGATTTTCAATACAGACACAATCATGCAAGATAAATGTCACAGCTGAACAGTTTGATTCCTATAATGGGGCAGAGGGTAATTTATTCTTTTTAAATAGAGTAGTACAACCAAACCTTCAGGCTGTGCAAAGGAAATCACCTTTATTACATACAATGTCTTGTACTGTGTTTTGCAATGTTTGGAATTTTAGGACTTTTAGGTCACCACGTATCTCCTGTGCCTGCTGTATACTTGGTGTCCCTTGCTTTCAGAAGATCAGACAAGTAATTGTCAACATTTAAAATGGCGACAAGTTGTTGTCCACATATGTAGGTACACGAGATTAAGTAAATGCTACTGCATTCAGTTTTGGATAAACTAAGCCTGCAGAAAATGTTAAACTTTCCCCTAAAATAGAATTATTCCATATTTAAGATTTAAAAGAGGTGTTCTGGATTAAATAGGAAATGCACTTTGTTCTGTGTTTTTAGGATCTACTTTTCTCATAGGGAATTTATCCTCATCATTGTTGTTCTCAATAGAGGCCAAATAATACAATTTTGTCTTTTACCAATACCATTATTCTAAATTTATGGTGGATGATTGCAGATATTTTAGTCTAATAATGTTTATTTTGTTTAGTCTAGGCCTATATGTTTTTTGTCATTCTTATTTTGTTTGGTCTGTGATTAAAATCTTGCTATTCTTTTCACATGTGAGGTGAAGAAGCTGGTTGAAGTAGTAGCAACTTTTTTTTTCTTTCTATAATTCTATTATTCTGGATATGGAGACATTTAAGGTGGCAAAAAATTCATATTTCAGCTCACATCTTTATGCGATTTCTCTAAAAAAGTTCAGCACCACACAGATGTTGTGCTTCTTAAATTGCAATTCCATACTGAATGTGACATTATATTAACGGTTTTGTTTTGGTATTGGGATATTTATATATACATATATCTATATATATATAGATAGATAGATACAGTGGAGAGAACAACTAGTTGATGTACTGCCAATTTTCACACTTGCAAAGCATGTAGAAGTCTTTAATTTTTGTCATAAGTGCTTTTCAACTGTGAGTGACAGTGTCTAAAACAAAAATCCAGAAAATCACATTGTGTGATTTTTAAGTAATTAGTTTGCATTTTATTGCATAACATAAGTATTTGATCACCTAACGAATCCTGGCTCTCACAGGCCTGTTAGTTCTTCTTTAAGAAGCCCACCTGTTCTCCACTCATTACCTATATTAACTACACCTGTTTGAACTCGTTATCTGAATAAAAGACACCTGTACACACACTCAATCTAACAAACACCAACCTCTCCACAATGGCCAAGACCAGAGAGCTGTGTGAGGAGATCAAGGATAAAATAGTAGACCTGCACAAGGCTGAGAAGGGTTTCAGGAAAATAGCCAAGCAACTTGGTGAGAAGCCAACAACTGTTAACGCAATTATAAGGAAATGGAAGACGTTCAAGATGACGGTGAATCTTCCACGGTCTGGGGCTCCATGCAAGATCTCGCCTCATGGGGCATCAATGATCAGGAAGGTGAGGGATCAGCCCAGAACTACACTGCAGGACCTAGTCAATGATCTGAAGAGAACTGGGTTTGGAGGAAGAAGGATGAGTACAACCCCAAGAACAACATCCCTACCGTGAAGCATGGAGGTGGAAACATCGTTCTATGGAGATGCTTTTCTGCAAAGGGGACAGGACGACTGCACTGTATTGAGGGGGGGATGGATGGGGACATGTATCTGGAGATCTTAGCCGACAGCCTCCTTCCCTCAGTAAGGGCATTTAAGATGGGTCATGGCTGGGTCTTCAAGCATAACAACGACCCGAAGCACACACCCAGAGCAAATAAGGAGTGGCTCTGTAAGAAGAATCTCAAGGTCCTGCAGTGGCCTAGCAAGTCTCTAGACCTGAACCCAATCAAAAACCTTTGGAGGGAGCTGAAAGTCCGTATTGCCCAGCGACCGCCCCGAAACCTGAAGAATCTGAAGAAGATCTGTAGAGAGGAGTGGTCCAAAATATCGGCTGCAGTGTCTGCAAACCTCGTCAAGAACTACAGGAAATCTGATATATATAGTTCCAAACAAAGGTTTCTGTACCAAATATTAAGTTTAGTTTTTTTGATGTATCAAATAATTATATCATGCCGTAAAATGCAAATAAATTACTTAAAAATCATACAATGTGATTTTCGGTCACTCACAGTTGAAGAGAACCTATGATAAAATTAAAGACTTCTACATACTTTGCAAGTGGGGAAACCTGCAAAATTGGCAGTGTATCAAATACTTGTTTTTCACAACGGTATATATATATATATATATATATATATATATATATATACAGGGGTTGGACAATGAAACTGAAACACCTTTCATTTTAGTGTGGGAGGTTTCATGGCTAAATTGGACCAGTCTGGTAGCCAGTCTTCATTGATTGCACATTGCACCAGTAAGAGCAGAGTGTGAAGGTTCAATTAGCAGGGTAAAAGCACAGTTTTGCTCAAAATATTGAAATGCACTCAACATTATGGGTGACATAACAGAGTTCAAAAGAGGACAAATTGTTGGTGCGCGTCTTGCTGGCGCATCTGTGACCAAGACAGCAAGTCTTTGTGATGTATCAAGAGCCACGGTATCCAGGGTAATGTCAGCATACCACCAAGAAGGACGAACCACATCAAACAGGATTAACTGAGGATGCAAGAGGAAGTTGTCTGAAAGGGATGTTCGGGTGCTAACTCAGTTGTATCCAAAAAACATAAAACCACGGCTGCCCAAATCACGGCAGAATTAAATGTGCACCTCAACTCTCCTGTTTCCACCAGAACTGTCCGTCGGGAGCTCCACTGGGTCAATATACACGGCCGGGCTGCTATAGCCAAACCTTTGGTCACTCATGCCAATGCCAAACGTCGGTTTCAATGGTGCAAGGAGCGCAAATCTTGCGCTGTGGACAATGTGAAACATGTATTGTTCTCTGATGAGTCCACCTTTACTGTTTTCCCCACATCCGGGAGAGTTACGGTGTGGAGAAGCCCCAAAGAAGCGTACCACCCAGACTGTTGCATGCCCAGAGTGAAGCATGGGGTGGATCAGTGATGGTTTGGGCTGCCATATCATGGCATTCCCTTGGCCCCAATACTTGTGCTAGATGGGGCGGGCACTGCCAAGGACTACTGAACCATTCTTGAGGACCATGTGCATCCAATGGTTCAAACATTGTATCCTGAAGGCGGTGCCATGTATCAGGATGACAATGCACCAATACACACAGCAAGACTGGTGAAAGATTGGTTTGATGAACATGAAAGTGAAGTTGAACATCTCCCATGGCCTGCACAGTCACCAGATCTAAATATTATTAAGCCACTTTGGGGTGTTTTGGAGGAGCGAGTCAGGAAACGTTTTCCTCCACCAGTATCATGTAGTGACCTGGCCACTATCCTGCAAGAAGAATGGCTTAAAATCCCTCTGACCGCTGTGCAGGACTTGTATATGTCATTCACAAGACGAATTGATGCTGTATTGGCCGCAAAAGGAGGCCCTACACGATACTAATAAATTATTGTGGTCTAAAACCAGGTGTTTCAGTTTCATTGTCCAACCCCTGTATATATATATAAACCTGTGTGGGACTTGATGTGTGGTAGACTTACCCCAGATTGGAAGTCAGATTTCTGTTTTCATCCTATGTTCTATTTTATTGTGATTATTTTATATTATGGGCTAAAATTGTGTCTGTAGGTATGTAATATAGGTCTGTAGTAAAAACTACAGATAAAATATATATATATAAAATATATACCTTATCTGTAAAAAATGTTAGACCTTTATACCAGACTTGATTGATGTAGATCAAACAGGGTTTTTTTTTAGAGGCCAAACGCAAGATAATACAAGGAGAGCCCTCCATATCATGGACAATGTTCAAAACACAGAAATTAAGAGTTCAGTGTATTAAAACACTGTGTTATAAACCTACAGCCAGAATCAAGATTAATGGCAGGTTATCAAACAGAATATAGCTTGAAAGAGGCAATAAGCAGGGATCTGGGTTACCCCTTGCTTTTTGCCCTATATGCTGAGTTCTTTGCACAGGCAGTAAGGCAACGTCCAAACCTACAGCGTGTTAAACTAGCAGGAGAAGAGCATTGTATAGGACTTTTTGCAGATGATATTATTGTCTTCATCCAGAACCCAAAATCATGTTTCACAAATTTAGTGGACTTATTTTAAACATATGAACACTATTCCAGTTACAGAATAAATTATACCTAGAACACAAATCCTATCATTCAATTATTTGCCTTCTCAGAAAATTACAGCCAAATATAAACTGAAGTGGAACTCTGAATCTCTTAAATACTTAGGTGTGATCTTGACTAGGTCATTTTTTTACAATGTTTGATATTAATTACAACAAAATTAAAGGTGACATAACAAGGGATTTAGACAGGTGGTCTACCTTGCTGATAGATTTTAATTCCTGAACACAAATGATAAAAATCAATGTTTTTGCCTTGTATTTATTCCAATCGCTTCCATTTCCTGTTCCTCAAAGCAAGTTTAAAACGTGGGATAAAGTGATCTCAAGATTTATATGAAATGGAAAAAAGTAATGAATAAAATACACAACTTTGCATCTCCCCAAAAACAGACGAGGAATGGTCCTGCCCAATTTTAAAGAGTACTTCTTTGCAGCTTAAATAAGACCCCTTGCGTGCTGGTGCAGGCTGGATAATGAATATCTCTGGAAAGAAATCGAAAAAGAAGTACATAGTTACAAAATAAATTTTTTTGTATTTGCTAAACAACTGATAACATCATTCAAGGGCAAAATGAATCAAATTGTGAAAATCACACTGGAAACATGGTACTTTGTAATAGAAAAATATTATTTAAGAGTAAAGACTCTCTTACTGAAATGGTTCAGGTAATACGATAAAACCAGAACAAATTGACCAAACATTTAAACAATGGGAAATAAGAGGAATCACTGCAATGTTTAATATTTTGAAAAATGGACAATGAGTTTCCAAGAATTAAAATCAAGCTATAATTTAGAAGACAGAGATTTCTTTAGGTATTTACAAATAAGAGATTATTAAACATAACAAATTAAACCAAAATTACTCGACACAAATTATTGTGTCATTGGAGTAGTGACAGATTCATATTTACAAAAAAGGGTAAAAACTATTAAAGCCAAATGTGTGAAATATAGCAAATCAAAACAAATTCATTATCATGGAGGGAATTTTGCTGGAAGAACATAACACCTAAAATCAAAAGCAAACAGACTTCCACATTGCAAGAATGTTAGGGAATGTGTGGAGAATTAGATGCCAACCTAGTCAACTGGATGTGGAGAGAATCGCAGCAATGGAAAAAATGACAAATAATCTTAGATTGCAAGGATTCAAGTATGACAAACAGTGAGGAAAATGGATCTCATTCCATAGTGGCACTTATATTATATATATATATATATATATATACACTGTAAATATTTATAATATTATTATACTGTAAATCAGTGGTGGATGCTGGTCTTTCAAGGAGGGGAAGCTCAATTTCAAGATCGCTGATTCGCTCATTTCGCTGTCAATCAAAAAGGGATTCAGCCTCAGACAGATCACAAACTCATGCAAAGCTGGCGTCCGGGCCCGCCCAGGCCAGCCCACTCCCCCTAGCCCCCCGAGACGCGAGCGTCCCCTGGACGGGGGCGTTTTTTTGGGTCTCAAAACATTGGGGGCTTTAAACCCAAACCAAAAATTTAGATTTCAATAAGAAAAATTTTTAGGGAAATTAAAAAATTAAAATAATATAGGACTATTGTATCATTTTTCTTTTCTGGCTGGTTTAGCTGCATCTAAATTATTTTGAAACAAAAAAAATTAAATTTGGTTAGAAACTAAGAAAGGGCAAAAAAAACAGATTAGGCCTGAGAAAAAAAACCCTTTTTTCTAAAGCAAAAAAAGACCATTTTTTAGGTGTTTTGCAAAGAACTTAATCGAATTTTTGTGACAAAATTTTTTTTTAACTCAAGATGTTTTACTATGGGACAGTTTAAAATTTTCTTCTTTTGTCCTCTACTAAATTACCTTTTAACGTTTCATTCTCTCAAGTCTACTCCTGACGCTCCATTGTCTTTATCTTATATTTCAAAGGAAAGTGGGAATAAGGTGTTTTCCTCAATCTTAGTCAAATGGTAAGAATTCTAAAACACATTTATTTTATATGCCCCAAGAGCTTTCGAAAAAAAACCCAAATTTTATTAAACTTGGTTCACTTCTTTTATGAACTCTGTTTTCTCTTTTATCGCCATCTTTTTCAGCCCTTCTTTCACTGTCTGAATAAAAAAAAAGTGGGAAAAGGGGCAAGAAATTTGGCCTGCCAAAAATAATAAAAGAAACCTTTGTTTTCACCCAGTCTTCAACCCAGTCTGTTGTAATCTGCACTGAGCATGTGAGACATTAGTGGCAGTTTCTTACTAATCGAACACTTTGAGAGAAAGGGTGTTAAGTTGTTTTGTTTTAAAATATAGCATACGAGGCCTCATCTGGGACCTTATCAGTACTAATATTACAGTTATTATAGACTGTGATACATATGGTATGGTATGTCTCACTTCAGTAAAACTTGTATCCTTGTTTAATTAGTTTTTTGTTATATAATATTTCATGTGTAATTCCAGAAAATAAAATAGTTATAAACAATCAATGGTCCACCTGTGATTATTGCTATGATTTAGTTCTTAAGTTATACTGCTCTTTTAACCCGAGCTGTATGTTTAGATCAGCAAGAAGATATGAAAGAGAAGAGGGAGGCGTACTTTTGCTCTTCTACTACGTCTTATTGGAACCAGGAGATATTTTCCTGGTTATTGAGCAACACTTTTTCTGTCTACAATGTGAGGACTATACTATAAGACTGGCTGCATCCAGTGGATGCGGGGGAACGTGTTATCTGAAGGACTTTTTAATGTGTTGCGGCTACGTTAGGATTAAATGCTTTTATTTGAACCTAAGTAAAGGACCAGATATTTTCACATAATTTTTGAAATCCACTAGAATAGGTTGCTACTTTTTTTCTATCACCGATCATTTAACTTGCACCTGTAACTCGGTGGAAATTTCCTCGATCATGAGCCCTGAGATGCGCTTAGCGTGAACCTCCACCTCATGTCTTGCTGGGTGAATCAGTGATTAGCTGTAACTTACAATTAGCCCATTCTGAGTCAGCATTCAGGTTGTACCGCTATCTTCGTCTGGTTTATACCGTTCTGCTTCCACCTGTTCCTGAACAAACACACCCACCAGGCTCCCACTCTCCGGTTGGCTCCGCGGTTGCTCTTAAATGAGCCCTGTTCGAGGCGCTCAGTGTAACTTTTCAGGTAATGAAGGAGGCAGGTCGACCTGGAGTAAACTGCTGTTCTGGACTTCTCCAGAATGGAGTCCGTCTCTGGCTGTGCGCGTAGTTGCGCATTCGCGAAGCTTAGCTTCCCTTGCAGTCTTAGAGCAATACCCACTGCTGTAAATACAGTTAGATGAATAATAAAGGTATGTATGTAAAATATTGCTATAGGAATATAGGACTGTTCTCCACTATTGGGTTTTCGGGTTTTTTTATTTTTTTTTTTATCGTGTTTAGCAGAAATCAATAAAGTGAAAAAAATAATGCTTCTGGAGAATAAGCAGGAAAAGGGGCAGGGGGTATGGGGTTAACATCTCAGTCATACTACTCGAGAACTGGAATTACACAAGTAACTTCCCACTCCAGGGACCAAGTGACATGTAACAAATGACCCCAGTAGTTTTGGGGTTTTATGGAACAATGTCATTCTTTAGGGCAAAGTAAAATAATTAAACATCCAAAAAAACCTAAAACATTTGAAAGAGCACAGTTACAAATGCTTTAATCTGTTTGATAACACTGAGATATACTGTAAAAACAATGACATTTGCATGGAGGGGGGTAATACATTTGTTCTCAAAGGAATCGAAACTACTAACAGAGAGAGCTGCAGTGTGAGAACATGTAAAAAAAACAACAAACACAGCACATCCAATGATCTGTTTAGAAATTCACAAAATGAAACAAGAAGCGTTTCATAAATGTGACATGAGATCATGTCATGGTTCCCTTTTGCCCTTCTTGTAATTTAGATGGCTGAAAAATATCCAAATGTATATTTATCCTTCTGGAGAATCTTTGCAAGGGAGTTTCAACCAGAAACCTTCAACTTTAAAACTGGCTAGCCTTTACTAGCTGGCTAGCCTTTACAGCCTCCTGTGTTTTTAAAGTAAGAGAGAGACTGGTTCCTTGTCTTAATTTTCAGTGAGAATTTTTTTAACTTTGCCAATTAAACTGAGTTTTATTGTGTGTAGTTTTGACCCATCTTTAGTATTCGCTTCTAACCCTATCAGACAATAAATCCTCACACACATGCTTTCCCTGGAGGTCCACATTATAGCACATGATTTGTGCAACTGCAGGGTTTATGAACATTTGAAAATTCATGTTTGACAGGAAGAGCCAGATGGTGACCTATATGAGTTGAATTTGTTGCATTTGCTCAGCCAGTGTTATGGAAATTTTTAGTGCCTTTCTTGATTTACTCCTTGATACTCTACAGGAACTGACAAAAGTATTAGAACCCCTCAGTGTTGTTCCATTCTTCTCTTATATGGTCTTAGAGTAATGGTTTCTCAGCCTTCTCCTTGCACCTGTGTGACATAATATGTATGCCACACTGTTAAGATTATGTCTGGGACGCTCGTCTCTCTGGGTCTCATGAGAAGTTTTTACTCGTGAAAACTGTTGTGCTCTAAGGAGAAACCTTTGCTTTGCTCTAGTCAGAATGATTTGGCAGCACTACTGAGCGCAGCTCCATGCTGTAAAAATTCTTCTCCCTTGCAATTATAATAAAGCTGGATTCTGAGTGACAATCATCGGTCCTGTCTTGGTAAAACTGTTTTTTCTACAACAAAGGGCGACGAGGATGGAATTTCATTGACTGGGTTCTTCGATGAAACATTGGCAGAGTGTCTGATCAACCTGGGGAAAGCTTCCCTGCCTCAAACCTTTTAGTGTGTAGCTGGGGTGGATGTGACTGCTGGCTCTGTGTATCTTGTGGACTTAGCACTGGAATCCAAAAAAGAAACCATTTTTTTTTCTTGCCAGATGACGGTGAGAAACAATGAATCAACATAATTTAATTAGGTATCAATATAGATTTGCTTATAGTTTGATAAGTTGAACCAAAGTCCTAAGAAATTAAAATTGCAAATATTTTTTTTAAAAAAAGCAGAAAATAGAAAGAATACTAACAGGGTTAATGTATTATAAAGTACTTTCTTAAATTTTAACTAAAATCGTTAAAAACTAACATTTTCTACTGGGGAACAAAGGGATCTGGGAGTTTCTCCCACGCCTTGGAACAGGAGCGAGGTGCACGACCACGCTGCGCACGTTGATGCCACGCTGCGCAAGCGGTCACAGTAATTTCACCAGTACGATGACCCCTCCCTGTACGGTTGAGTGAGGCTCCCCTAACGCAGGTAGGTTAGGGGGAAGGCGATTAGGGTGCCATAAAGCTCTAAACTCTTGTGGAGACGTCATCTGCAGGTTTAAAGGATATTCCCCCATTTACCAGTAAGTAAAAGGTGTGGCAAGGCTGTCAGTGTGGACAACAGTTTCATTCTAAGGGATTACCGTCCTCCATCCCAGGGAGAACGGTGAAAACATAGGGACCACAACGCACCAAATGCATCAATCTATGGCTTTAAAACTTTTGCAGCTCTACAGTATTAAAAAGGACTGAGGAAGCGACAAAGCGAAAATAGGGAAAAAGAAAAAAGATGTTGATAGAAAGATTCTTCATTTAAGTGCTCCAAGATTCCAAATTGTTGTGACTTTTCATACCCTCTCCTCTACCATACAGTATATATATAGAATAGTGTTCGGTCTTCTTAGAGCAGATGGCCTCTAGCCATTTGTTGATGAAATATGTCAGCAGCTCCTAAGGGGGGGCAGATGGAGGGTCTTCATTCATGATTGTCTTGATCTCCTTTCCTGGGAGTTAACCTCTTTGAAGCTGAGGTAACACCCACCTTCTGCTATAAATACTGTGGTCCTGTGAACTGTGTTCTGTGCAGGGTCTTCAACGCAGAAATGCCTTTGAATAGAACTTATAAATACAAGTCCGGATTTTTCTCTTATTGTGAGTTATTCCTCCTCCCACTTTGATAAGAAAAATCTATTATAAAGACAATGGATCACAGGTAGTGGAAAAACTACTAAAAGAAAAAGACTGACTGACAAAATGGCTTCTGTTTGTGCAAAATTGAACATGTACTACACCTTTCTTGCCTCTTCACACATACACACACACACACACACACCACGCACGGTGTATTTGAGCGCTCCCTGGAATTAGACACCTGCCCTCTCCACGGCTTCACTCCACCAGAAATGCTTCTTCATCATGACCTGAAAGGGAGAGGCCTGCCTGCCTGCTGCAGATAACAGCGTGAAAAGTTTCCACCAGACAAAACGCAGAAGAAGTCTGGTAAAAGCCCAAGACCCACTGAGATGGCACAATCCAAGCTGCTTTCCAGAGCCAGACTCATCTACAGTGGACTCAACTTGAGAGACACGTCTTAATGCCAAGCAGAGGAGAAACAGGGAAGAAACGCTGGGCGCAAAGTTATCCTCCTCCTCCCCCACCACCCCCCAGAAGTTAAAGTGGAGGAAAAGTAAAGGAAAGAGCAAATGTCCACCACAGGCCGAGGTGCAGGCCTGGTTTTTTTGGACTGATATGATACACAACGTCCAACTCTGGAGCGGTCCATAAACTGAGGGGGGTAAATTACAAACACACACACATTTGCAAAATCTTTTCTGTTTTTCTCCATGAAAGAAAGGCTTATTTGAACTGTTCTGATGTGGTTTTGACGTTGAACAGACCGTAATAAGAAGGTTAATGTTATTCCTGTGTTAAGAGATTCTTTTCCAAAAGTTTCATGAAATAATTGTTATTATAGGGAAACAAGTTCTATCTCTCTTCTGGGTAGATTCATGGTCAAATAATTGTTGTCGTGATCCTTAAAAGGCAGAGGAATTTTTAAACACTTCAAAACTCAGCAGTACCAGAAGTGTAATTTCAAATTAGTACCAAGATATTTTAAATTAGCACAAAACATAATTTCAAATTAACCAATAGTTCAAATAATGGACATGTTCTAGCATTTGAAAATTATAACAGAGGGTCCCTGAAATAATTTTCTCCGCCAACTTTCAAAACTTTAATAACCCTGATTTGAAGAAAATTATGTTCCAATTATGGTCTTCTGAAGTGCTATAATGAATATAATCTAGTTGAGAATAAACTTAATTGTTCATTTTTTCTTTTAAGTTTTAACACTGCACTGTTTTGTATTTGTTTAGTGTCTGGGTATACCAGAAATGTCAATGCGGCCTAAAAAATAAGTGTCTGCATGTACTAGCAGAGAAATTCTGAAATTGACAGCTGGATCAAATTAAACTTAACACAAAGAGAACTTTAAGAGCAACCTGCTGTCCTTACAATGTTTAAAGTATGAGAGAATTGGCAAAGAGTTTCAGCAGCAAAGATTTGATCACATAAGAGAAAACTGCTGCTGTCTTCTAAATTTATTTGAGACTCTTTGAATTGTGTGTGCACTTATCTTTGAAACAGGATCCTGATGATTATCAATCAAGCATCTGAAGATATGCTAAGAAAAAACAATTTTGAAAAGAGATTGTTGAAAATTTCTTTAAATTACTGAAGCTTCATAAGTCACTGAGTAGTTTGCTGTCATTAAAACATTTATCAATTGATATTTACAATTTGATCAGGAAAAAAAACTAAATTTTGGCCACCGTGTCTCTGTCTGTTGATTGTTTGTCTTTGTTTTCATTAGAATGAATGAGTGTTTGTTCATATGTTGCATGCTATAATAATTCATGTTTAGAATAATGTTTTCTAACCCCAGACTGATTAAAACCTTCAGTTTTCAGGAAAGCTTCTTAACTCCTAAGAAGCAGCATGTTTTTGATGTAAGTTGATGTTAACAGTTCTGCATTCTAAGGTCTACTAAGATGGGTTGGAAGGACAGAACCGTGGGGACCGACCACAGCCCACCCACAGACAGCCTATCAGAGGTTGTCTGTGGGGGGCGGTACCCACAGCCCACAGCCCACCCACAGACAGCCTATCAGAGGTTGGTTCCGCCTGGCTCCGCCCACCTACCAGGTTTGAACACACCTTAACTTCCATGGAAACGCTCACCCCTCCCTTTCTGAGTTCAACACTGTTTGAAAGAAAAGTGAGAATAATAATGGGGCTTGTTGTGATAACTGCATTAAAATGCATGTTTATAAAATGATTGAGTAAGGATAAAGCATGAAATTTAGATGTATGTGTTTTATAATTAAAATGTCAATTAAATAGTTTAAACTTCTTCAAATAATTAGTTTTGCTTGCAGAATCATTGGGGATTTAATGGACTGAAAACTTTATCCTGGTGCCAATAAATTAAACTAGCTGAAAGTTCCAGATATGGCCACAAATAAGGAATATATTTTATACAAACATGAGTCATGATCCTATACTATATTAATGATTAGTATAAAAAATTGATCGGATTTATGCATTAAACCTGCATGATTTAAATTTATTCATCTTAAACCAAGACAATCAAGATGATGTGACTATCATTTATAATTGAAACATAAATGAACTTCATAACATTTAATGGTTTTTATTGTTAAACTGAGGTGACTGCAAATAGAAACACCAGTTTGTTTTTTTTCCTACATTTATTTTAGAGCAAATTCACAGTGGTGAACTTTAGACCAATTTAATTAAATACTAATTCATTGAAATACATTGATGATAAATTATTCATTCTTAAGGAATAATCTAATGATGTAAATGGTTAAAACATAAGCTAACATAGAGCCTATAAATATTTTAAAATACATCAATCCTATGTGTTTCTAACTAGGTTAAAATTATATGCTGACTTCAAATAAAAATTTAAAGGAAAATGCCACATTACCTACACAAACTGAAAAGCTAAGCAATTATAAAATAAACAATCTAATAGGGAAAATAGACCTTTATATTAATGTACAAAATGAACCTTTGAGGAGCAATCATTGGCAAGAAGGAATAGATTCTTAATGTGCTTTAAATTAATTTAATGTCGTTCTTGGTTGCTAAACATTTTTTTTTCAATCATTAAGACACAAGACAAATGTTAATTCCCTAATTTTTGAATCATGCGTACAAGAGGGGATGGTCCAAAGCTTCATAAAAAAAATTAACACTGGTTACAAAAGTTTTTAGCACGTATGGGAGGCAGTACTGTAACTATGGGGGAAGGTTTTGCTCATGTCTCCAGTGAGGACTTAGTGACATTGTGAGGAGAAGATTACACTTTGTGTTTTGTTCTATAAAACTGGTGCCCAGACTCCCCAAGGCCTCATCCTGAGAACCTGTCTGAATTGTACGGGTTAATTCCTCTAAATTAGTCAAAAGATTAATTCTCCTTTGCTGGATATTTTGATGAAGATCCGTGTAATAATTAAAGTAGTTTCTGCTTAATGGAAAAGGTAAAAATACAAACAAAATTATTGACAGGTCTGACAGAGCTGTCTCCACATCAGAACAACAGAGACAGGTAACTGTAAAGGTAACCCTAAGAATACCACAGTGGCAGCAGGGATTGACCTCTGTGACGTGGTACCCCGCAGAGGTCATGACAGTTGGTTTCAGAATGCAGATGTGTACATTTGTGTCCGCACACCTGGGAGGCTAGCAATTGGAAAATGTGTCGGGACTGGACTTATGTGTACTGGAATTGAAATCCAAAAGGTTATGTCAACCCGAACTCTAACTATATTCCACAGGGCCTGCGGCAACACATCAGTTTAATTAGAGACAAGTCCACCCAACGAGCTGAAACCACTACATATAATCCCCTGGAGCTGATTTCTCTGGAAGTGACCCACTGGGATTGTTTCAGATTCAGTTTGTGGATCAACCTTAACCTCCTGATGAAGTTCTAGATATTACTGGTGTTAGCCCTTCTCCTAGCCCAACCACACCTCCTCAAGCATTGCTCACTTACTTAAATGTCTCATCACCTGAAGTCATATTGCAGGTTGAAACTGGATTTTCTGACAAAAACACCTGGTTAGAATGGATAACATTTACTGCTAAAAGCAATAACATGACAGAGTGTATTGCCTGTTCATCAGCCAGACCACAACTTTTCACTACTCCTGTTCTCCCACGTGGTGTATGATGAGTATAAGTTAGCCAATTCTGTAATCAATGGGTTTGAATCAATATTTCTTTGGATTACTCCTAACAAAAATGTTGATCGCGTTAATTATGTCCACTATAATATGCAGCGATTAGCAAACATCAGCAGAGATGTAATAGTAGGCGTAACTGACCAATTATCCTCCAGTTCTCTTGTGTCTTGGCAAACCAGAATGGCTTCAGACATGTCGTTGGCTGAAAAGGGAGGTGTTCGTGCCATGTTTGGTCCTTTATGCTGTACTTTTATTCCAAATAACAGGTCCTGATGGTTCAGTAACCAGAACTCTGGATGGATTATGCACCCTGGCTCTCTGGTACCCTGACTCTGGTGCTGATTCTTTGTCTGATTGGTTTACTGCTACCTTTGGTAAATGGAAGGGTTTTATTATTGCAGGTCATATCAGATGCCCCTCCTCACAGGTGAAGGGGAACCCTTGGATTGCTCTGAGTCTGAAAGTGACTCATGATGATGTTTTTTTTTATAAGTTTTATCAATGTTCAATTTCCATCTGTTCACATAATCTTCTTGATTCTAATGATGTAGATGTGTGTTGAACACACACAGTTGATGATTGGTGAATCATTATTTCATTTTATTATTATTATCTTTTTATTTTTCTTTAATTGATTTTTGAGGTTTCTAATTCATTATATTCTTTGTGTATTTAGTTTATCTGGTCATTCCTTAAAATGTTGTTGATTACATTAATTTCCCCCTACAGAGTTAGTTGATAGGTGTTTTATACACGTTTTCCATCTGACAGATGGAAGTTTTAAGTTGTGGTTTTTAGTAATCAGTTTTATTACTCATTTCTTCCTACCAATTCATACATTTTTATTCGTTTTTATTATTATTAAACATCTTTATTCATTTTTTATTACTAATTTTATTGTTAATTTTTATTATTAATCAATTCACTTTTATAATTACATTTTCTTATACTTTCCTTCATTGTCATTCAGTAAAATTTCTTTTATTGTTTTCTTCAGTGTTCGATAACATGAAACTAGTTTCATTATAATCGAAGAGGGTGGATTGTTGTGGAAATTTTAGTGCCTTGCTTGATTTGCTCTTTGATACTCTACAGGAACTGACAAAAGTATTATAACCTCTCAGTGTTGTTCCACTCTTCTTTTATATAGTCTTAGAGTAATGGTTTCTCAGCCTTCTCCTTGCACCTGTGTGAGATAATATGTATGCCACACTGTTAAGATTATGTCTGGGACCTCGTCTCTCTGGGTCTCATGAGTTACCTTGAAAACTGTTGTAGCTTATAAGGAGAACCTTTGCTTTGTCTAGTCAGAATGATTTGGCAGCACTACTGAGCGCATCTCCAATGCTGTAAAAAT
This sequence comes from Crenichthys baileyi, assembly GCA_036173005.1. Taxonomy (NCBI): domain Eukaryota; kingdom Metazoa; phylum Chordata; class Actinopteri; order Cyprinodontiformes; family Goodeidae; genus Crenichthys; species Crenichthys baileyi. Next base: position 73,180 of record JAHHUM010001886.1, on the reverse strand, counting down.
CCTTCTCTCTTGCAAGATTCTAATAAAGCTGATTCTGAGTGACAATCATCGGTCTCTGTCTTGGTAAAAACTAATTTTTCTACAACAAACCCAAAAAAATGTGATTCAATAAATTCAACTGTTAATGGTTTTGTGTTTTCTGTTCCCTTCTAACTTTATAATAAGCCACTAATACTATTACTTTTTGGTTTTGTCTGTGGACAATTTTCTCAAATATCAAATAATAGAATTTTTTTCTGTAAACTTTTTTATACGGATCAGTGAATAAGTACACAAATTTTGGTGTATGTGTTCTCTGTGAAAGTATATATAAAATACAGAATAAATACTCGATTGTGAAAGTCCAATCAGCAGAAAAGACTAAGGCCTCTGATGACACAGAGAATACTGTGGCTGTTTATGGTGGTTTTATGGCAGAAAACGGCTGTGGCAAACTGATATGGAAGCAAAACAAACTGCTCAAGTGATGAGTTAGATTTGTAGAGTGAGATAGAAAAAAGTACAAACATGTTTCAATCAAGGCAAATTATAAATTTTCAGTAGTGGAGTCCTTGATCAAATAAACTCAATGATCCTAATGTTGGGCTAGTGTTAGTTACACTCCAAACCAAGCTACTTTCTCATTGCTATATTACAAAAGAGCTTTTCTCTGGTCATTTAAGGTTAATTGTTTCAGTAATTCAAGTCATAAAGTCCAAATCATACACAGTGATATATTTCAGGCATTTGTGTTCGGTCACTTTGATCATTATTGCTTACAACCAATGAGAACCCAAAATTTGTTTTTTTTCAGAAAATTAGAATGATGCATAAGACCAATAGAAAGGATTTGTAACTCAGGAGTGTCTTGTTATGGGCTACACAATCATGTGGAAGACTGTGAACCTGACAGTGGTCCATCAGACACTCAATGACAACCTCCACAAGATGCTGGCTGTTTCCAGAGTGCTGTATCCAAGCAGGTTGTTGAAAGGTTCAGTGGACAGAAAAAGAGTGGTAAAAAAGTTCACAAGCAACAATGATAAGCCCAGCCTTGAGAGGATTGGCAAGCAAAATGTATCTGGAACATGGGCTTTAACTGTCAGTCCTTGTGTTCAGGCACTCCTGAAACAGAGACAACATCATTTGTATTTCAAGAAAGCATGGAGAGGAAAACAATCCAAGAGACATCCAGTGCCAAGTCTTTGCAGACGATGATTTTGGTGAGCCCTGAGATCTGCTGGTGTTGGTCATGTCTGTACAGCTGTCTACTGGGACATTTTTAGGGGAATTTATGCTTCCCTCTACCGGCAAGCTATATGGAGATGTTGATTTCATTTTCCAGCAGTGTTAGTCAACCGACTACACTGCCAAAAATACCAAAAGCTGCTTTAATGAACATTGACTCAATGTGCTTTATTGGCCAGCAAAGGGAATCAATAGAGCATTGTCAAGTGGAAGATCATCTACAGTAGACACCACTATTAAAGCAGCCTGGGCCTCCTGAACAGCTCAGATCAACCCTCTTCCAAGCTCAATGGATGAACCAGTATTATTTTTTTTTCAATGAAAACTTTTCTATTTTAAACTGCACCAAGGGTTGAATCTATGAAAGGGAATCTAGGATTTTAGCACGACAAGTTGATACCTAAATGTCTGTTAGCAGTAAAACGATACAGTGGACATATTGCAAGATGAAACTTCTCTCAAGAATTTGATTTGATTTGATTTGCTTTGCTTTGCTTTCCTTAAGCGTCATCCTGCTATATTAACATATTACATAAATTACTGCAATGTTTAAAGTTTAAATATTCACATACTGCAATTGAAAAGGTCCTGTGTTGGGTAGAACTGAACATTTTATTGTGAAACGGCCTCCACCAAGGAGGTCGTAATTTTATCGGCATTTGTCTCTCCATCTGTCTGTCCATCTGTCTGTTTGCAAAATATCTCAGAATTCTGAACGGATTTGGATTTTCAGATAAGGTGCATATTAGAACAAGGAACAGATGATTAGACTTCGGTGTTGATGTGGAGCACCATCTGGATCCTGTTTATTTTTTAAAGGATTCTTTATTATTGCCAGACCACAGTGCAACAACTTCGAACTGGTTCCTTACCTTCTGAGCAGCTGACATGCAGTGGCCTTGGTGGGCATCTGCAGTCTCTGAGTTCTTTTCTAGCTTATTCTATGTCCTTCAAACGTATTAAAATGGGACTTTACAGATATACTGTATTGTTAGTAAAACATAACTATATTTCTTTGTATACTAACAGATGAAATGAAATGACAAGGTTTTTAATGGCAAGGTGTTTTTGTTATTCACTTTTAAAACCTAATATTGTACAACAGAGGTATTCTGTTAGTGTTTTACAATTCAAATGATTACATCTGTGTTTACATGCAGCATTTATGAAAAACAGGTTAAATATACCACTGACAGAGTCCCGTCAGCAGCAACTAAGAATGAGAACTCTGTTAACAGCAGTAAAGAGGATGCAAATTAGAGAAGCTGACATGATAGACACAGTGAGCTATGGAGCTGGGGTAGGCCAGCAAATAGTATAAACAAAAGGTGCTACTTTGAACCCATCAATGATGTGGGCTCAGAGGGGGGACAGCGGCAACGGTCATAAGGGTCTGTCCTTGACCACCGCTCTGTCCATCTCAGTCGTTGTGTAAGACACTTCACCCACCTTGCCTCCTGATGGTGGTCAGAGGGCTCGGTGGTGCCGATTGTATGGTAGCCTCATTTCTGTCAGTCTGCCCCAGAGCATTTTTGGCTACAATGTAGCTTACCACTGTCAGTGTGTGAATGGGTGGATGACTGATTGTAGTCTATACAAAATACAGCCTATTTACCACTTTCTGATGAGTGAGTTTGCATGTTTTCTTTTTAGGTTTTCTAGAATAGAATATTTTGATCTTAGATGGCAATCCACAACTCATTCAGTGGCGTGACTCCCTCTCACATTGCTATATTTCCAAAAGGAACATAAAGAAGAATGGGGGGAAAGAAAGAGGTAAAGTAAAGATGCAGTAATGAAATTAAGGATTAGCTGTACTTTGTCAGTTATTTAGCACAGCTTACTGTCAGGTTGATAACTTACTTCTGAGCGATTATGTCATGATCCTTGAGTGTTAGATTTCTGGTTCTTATTTGTGTTTTTCATTATATTCCTTATTTCTCTATTCCGCAGTTTTTTATTATTTGTTAGATATTGTTTTCTTAGTCATTCCTTGTGCTTTATGTGTATTCTAGTTTATTCCCCTCAGATTTTTATTTTGTCTCTTCATTGTTTCTTCTTAGCTCCAGTCATAGTAAGTTTCCCCCTTCTTCAGCTCTGGCTCCCTCAGCCACAGCCACTTATGCAATTAACTGGATTCTGCTCACCCGCACCACCTTGTTAACTGTATTGCCTGGACCTGTCCCATCTCTTATTTATGCTCTCTGTTGTTTTTTGTTCCTCGCTGGATTCTCCTGTTTAACTCTGTTCACCTCAGTTCATGTCCTAGTTCCATCAACTGTCTGTAAGTTCATCGTTCCTTTCATTAAAATATCCAATCGCCATGAGTCTGCCGATCTCCTGTTAGTGCTGTTGTCCTCAACCACCCCAAAACATGACGGATTAGCCTCAGCATGTTATGCTAATCAGTAAAAAAGCAGTTTTATATTTCTTTAGCTGGGTGGTACGGAAGGGTCATAACTGTTCTGGATCATTTGTAGAGATTAAATTCTCTCAGTATGTCTAGTCTACGCATTTATTATTTATTTTTCCTGTTTTTTAATAGTCAATTAAAATGTCCTCCTCACCCCCTTTTATATCAGATTTTCAACTCTAGTGTCTTGTTGTGTTACAGTTTAGTCTATAATTTAGTAGTCCCAAATGACATATTAAACTGCAGTTTACTGCTTCTTTGCCTCTGCTAATCAACATTTCACTATGTGGACAATGAAGCTGTATCTAATCTAATATGCATATCAGAAAAAAAATGCATTGAATTTAGGTCTGTCTTCAACAGAACATAAGGATATAACAGCTTTTGAAATATGAGCAAGACAAAACCAGATGTAGGATGGGCTCAAAGGTGCCGAATTATTTCAGTTCAGTTATTTTCTGGTATTTTTTTAAATACACAAAGATATTAACCAGATTCACCAAGTTAAAGAAATATTTTTATGTTTACCTAAAAAAACTTCAATACTATATTAATGCCACAGAAGAAAACATTTCAAACCAAAGATACTGATAGAAAATGCAGTGCGAACCATTTATAGTTATTGTGTTAAGTAAGAAAATGCAGTTGACAATTTTAGCAATAATCATCACAGAAAATAGCTAATGAAAAAATATATAAAAAAGTTTTTTTTTGTTAGTTCAGCATTGTTTGATGGTTTGTCAGCATTTATGAGTATCACTATATTAAAGAGTTAAAGAACTGGACTGAAGCTCAGCATTACTGCAGAGAGAAACACACTGACCTTGCCACAGTGTCTAACATGACAAACATGAAGAGACTCCTCAGCATCTCAGCAGGATATAAGAGGGATGCTTGGATTGGTCTGTTCTACCAAACAGATATCAACAGAACGTGATACTGGTCACACTGCTATCAAATGTTTAAAAAAACCTATCATTATGAATGTCTTACTCACATACTGATATCAACAATCGGCTTATTATTATTGTTTCTCCATTAGTTATTACAAAATGTTTTAAGCTAAGTGTTTTGCTCTTCAACTCCTGATATCACTGCATCACATGAGGTATTTTATTAATGTACAGAATGTAACACAGTGAAAGTCCCATCAGGAGGCAAATACAGAGACCTTTGTTAGGGGAAGGAAATGAAATGGAAATGAAGCTGTGCATTGCATGAGTTTCTATGAAAGCACCTGTTGTTAAGAATATGTCTTTTAGTTTATCATGATGTCGTAAACATTGTAGAGTGTATAAAGTAGGAGTACAATTACATACAAATTCATTAAACATTTGTGAGCTCATAATAAACAGGCAACCTATTAAATGGACCTGACATCAGATGTACGTAATCCTAAATTTTTTACTTCATCAAAAAATTCACAATAACAATAAAGAATTACAATTACCCCAAATGGTACACCAGAAGTTACAACTGGAAATAGAAAAGTGCTGTGTTTCTTTAATTTCTTGTTACATATCAGATGTTCATGCAATAATCTAGACCTGAGGACAAACAGTACAGGTTTGGGTTTTTAACCTACAGCGATGCAGGGATAGCAGTGACCTAGATTTTGTGGCTTTGATGAAAAAATATCAAGAAAAGACTTGACTTGGACTTGAGTTCTGAGGCAGCTCACCAGAGAGTTCGGATGTATTATGGACACTGTTGGAATCACTTCAGTATTTCTAGCAAATATAGCTGTTAAGATTTAAGGATAGCACAAGGGTTATGAGGTTTTTTCCAGCAGAATCTTTGGGTAAGGCTCAGGTTCTCCTGGAACACAAATAAAAATGGAAAATGATAAGAAAACCATGGAACAAAAAATGGTGATCAGTGATATGTTTTGTTTTTTTGACATTGTTTATATGGTTTTTATGATGATTCTCTTTAAAACTTGTGTGACCTTTAACAATCAAAGATTTCATTTCCTCCTAAAACTCCTAGGAGTGTCATGAAAGCCTTAACAATACACTAACATTGCATTTAGAAAGGAATCATTTTGCTGTTCTTAAACAGTTTTACAAATTATAACTACAGTCATGGTTGAAGATTTTCTCAACTTTTTTATTTTATTTTAGGAACTTATGAAATGTTTACTATTGAACTTCAGTATATCATGGAAACGTCTGACAAAAACGATGAGAACACTAAAACAATCAAGTTTTGTAAAAATGAAGCTTCAGTTCATCCTCAAACATTTGACCACAACAGAAAAAAAAACATTATGATGATTTCAGGGTTGATGGTTTCTACCATAGCGACCATTTACAGAAATTGGATTCTAATCAATGATTTAGTTATCACAAAAATCTCTACAAACAAATGTTTTCTTTTTTTTAAGATTCGGAGACACTAGTGGCCTTTATAATAAAATAAGAGGAGATGTTGGTTATTAAAAAAAATCATAGGAAAAATAAGAACAATCTATTTTTCTTTTCTACCCATGATGTTAACGAAACTCAGTGCCAAATTAGTAGTAAAATTTAAAATTATAAAACTAATATTTTCCTTTTAAATCTTATGGACAGCTTTATGGAAGAACACATTGATTTATTCAATGACTTTACACTGATTCAACTTTAAACCATGATTGACAGTATTTTTATTTTATTAATTTTGTATTTTTGTATTTGCGGTTGGCAGCCATCCTGCAGCCATATTTTACGAAAAACTGGTGTTGTCTGTGAAATTACACACGTGGACAAAATTGTTGGTACCCCTTTGTTAATGAAAGAAAAACCCACAATGGTCACGGAAATAACTTGAATCTGACAAAGGTAATAATGAATAACAATTATATGAAAATGAACAAATGAAAGTCAGACATTACTTTTCAAACATGCTTCAACAGAACTATTTTAAAAATAAACTCATGAAAAAGGCCTGGACAAAAATGATGGTACCCTAAACCTAATATTTTGTTGCACAACCTTTTGAGGCAATCACTGCAATCAAACGATTCCTATAACTGTCAATGAGACTTCTGCACCTCTCAGCAGGTATTTTGGCCCACCTCTCATTAGCAAACTGCTCCAGTTGTCTCAGGTTTGAAGGGTGCCTTTTCCAGACGGCATGTTTCAGCTCCTTCCAAAGATGCTCAATAGGATTTAGGTCAGGGCTCATAGAAGGCCACTTCAGAATAGTCCAATGTTTTCCTCTTAGCCATTCTTTGTGTGTTTTTAGCTGTTTTTTGGGTCATTATCCTGTTGCAAGACCCATGACCTGCGACTGAGACCAAGCTTTCTGACACTGGGCAGCACATTCCTCTCTAGTATTCCTTGATAGTCTTGAGATTTCATTATACCCCACACAGATTCAAGGCACCCTGTGCCAGATGCAGCAAAGCAGCCCCAGAACATAACAGAGCCTCCTCCATGTTTTACATGGATCTACAGTCCCATGGATCTTACATTTCTGAATAATATGTGCAACTGTAGTTACATGAACATGAAGCTGCTTGGAGATGGTCTTATAACCTTTACCTTTTACATGCTTGTCTATAATTTTCTTTCTAATCTCCTGAGACAACTCTTTCCTTCGGTTCCTCTGGTCCATGTTGAGTGTGGTACACACCATGTCACCAAACAGCACTTTGACTACCTATAGCCCTATATATAGGCCCAATGACTGATTATAAGAATGTAGACACCTGTGATGCTAATTAATGGATGCACCTTGATTTAACATGTCCCTTTGGTCACATTATTTTCAGGGGTACCATCATTTTTGTCCAGGCCTGTTTCATGAGTTCTGTTGAACCGTGTTTGAAAGGCAATGTCTGACTTTTATTTGTTCATTTTCATAGAATTTTTATTCATTATTACCTTTGTCAGATTCAAGTTATTTCTATGACCATTGTGGGTTTTTCTTTCATTAACCGAGAAGTACCAACAATTTTGTCCACATGTGTATGTAAATAACCAGCCTACACATCCAACATGTTATTTTAACCTTTGAATATTCAAATCATGTCCTCAAACTCATGTTATAGATCTGTGTGCAATAGGTAAGAACTTTTTTTGATGGCTGTCTTCAGCTGAACATTAAGGAAGAAGATCCATATAAATCCTGCTAAGGACTAAACCAGATGTAAGTTCTTCTTCTGAACAGTGTTAGACTGTTTTCTTGTAGTAAATCTGTTTTGAATGTACATTTTATTGCTTTTAATCTGAGAATGTCTTCATGTTTTTTCTACTTCCGCCTCTCTGCCTGCTCAGACACTTTTCTTCTAAGCTCCCTGGTTGCTGGCATTCTTTTACTCCTAACTTTTTATCTCTTAGCCAAAATTACGGAAATATTGGACTAAAACTACTTCTTACTAACGAATCCCAAGGATTATTATTATTTTTATTTTGATGTTTTTATAAATCGAACTCGAAAGAAGGACAAGTTGACGCAAGCTAATCAGCACAAAATGCCTCCCTTCACCACAGAGGACTTCGACAAACTTTTACAGAAATTGGCTGTTTTGGAGATGAAAATCCATCGACTAGAAGTGAATGTGGAGGTGAATATGGGGTACAGCGATGATTCAACTCTGCCTGTGATCCTGTGACAGCCAGATCAACGACTCAGCCGGCAATCAGAACACTGAGAATAAACCTACCAGCAGACCCCCCTGGCATGTTTTAGGACCATGCCCAAAAAATCAAGGTGGATGACTCACTGGAAGATCTCAGCAATTAAATAAATTAGAAAGGCCAGAATTACAGAGAAATGCCCCCGTTTCCCCTGGGAAAAGGAGACTTCGATAGCGAGCTGCTGTCACAACAACTGATAGGAGTGAGACAGCTGGAAATAATGAAATTCCTCTCCAAAACAGATTTGCTCCACTACAGAATGAAAACCAGGAAAATGATCCATCTTCTGAGAACAATAAAAGGTTTGAGAACAACCTTCTTTCTAAACAGTCTTCTCCTAAATTGCCAGAGAAAAAGCGTCCCACCGGACCAAGAACCCTGATAGTGGGCAACACAGCTGAGGATGGGATTAAAAACTTCTGCAACAAGAAAAGCACAGAAGTTATAATTGGTACCAGTAACATGGTGTCCAATATCTCAGAGAATATTCTTGCAATCACAGAAAAACGCCTGTCTCTAGAAAACCTTATTATACACTGTGGAGCCATGGATGACGTGGCTAAGAAAAAAATCTGAAGAATTGAAGGAGGATTTCACTCATCTTCTGAATATTGTTGGAGGTCTCAATATCAAGGTGTTTCTCAGCGGACCCTGTGCACCGATTTCCTGTGGAGATGAGTTTTTTTCGAGACTTCTGATGATTAGTAAGTGGTTGAAAAAAACATGTGCTTGCACCGGTGGGCGGGGGTGGTGTTTCGCGGGGCCCTTGCCTTGCCGTTGTGGCGCGCTGTGTGGTGGGGGAGCGGGTTGCGGTGGGGGTGCTTAGAGCGGGGCTGTATGAGGAGCTTGCGCTGGGTGGGTGTGGCTTCATCGGCCTCTCAGCTATGGAGTTCACCTGTGGGGGTGTGCCCCTGTGGGGGAGGGGATTCGTGGCGTTTGGGTTCGGGGGCATGTGTTCGATATCGGTGTCCTTGTTGGGGGTTGCCCTGTGATCCGGTGGTCGGGAGTCGGGAGCCCTGTGAGTCGGTGGTCGGGACTGCTCCGTCCTTGGGCGGCTCTGGTTGGCGGGCTGGTTTGAGCCATGTGGACCCCTCTTTTGTACATAGTCCCCTCTCCGGATGTGGATGGGGGTTGTTGGGGACTGGGTTCGGGGCTGCCCGGGTCTGGGCGGTGCAGGCGCTGCCTGCCTGTCTCTGCCCCATGAGGGAAGGGGAACACCTACTGGGTCCGAGGGCTGGTTGCCCCTAGGGGGTACCGGCGCCTGGACGTGGGAGTATAGAATATGCATGGGGAGTGTGAGTGAGTGTGTGACGTCCATTGTTGTTTGTCTTTACGTTGGGTGCTAGTGACTTTATGTGTATGCATGACGGTGGGAGTGGGTGATTGTGACTGTGTGCCCGTTTTTTGTTTTTGTTTTGTGACAGGTTGGGTCTTGGACTGCTCACTCTCCTGGATCAGCTTAGGCCCCCCATATTGTAGGGGGCCTATTTTCTCCCCGCCACAATACCTGCCGGTGGTTGGAGTCTCTGCCCGCTGGTGTACTTGTGGTTCTCGGTGTCCGGGGCTGGGTGCTTTGGTGTGTGCTGGCTCACTCCCGGTGGCTGCCTGCCGGGGCCTGGCCCCCTGGCCTCTGTCAGGCCTCTGCTTGGGGGGTGGTGTGTCCCGGGGTCTTGGGTCTCTGGGTCCATGGCTGGATCTCCTTGGGCGTGGACGGCTGCCGGCCTGTGGGCTTGTCAGTGCGGCTCCCTGGGGCTTCTGCACTGTCGCTGCTGGGTGGTTCCCCTGGGACTCTCCACTGCTCTTCTCTGGTGGGGTTGCGGTAGTCCCGGCGGTGGTTCTCCTGGGGTTCCTGTGCTTTGGGGGGCCTTTGGATGTCTGTGGCTCGGATCTCCTCAGTGTCCGCCCAGGGACCATGGGGCAGGTCGGTGGGTCCTCACACTCACTATTGCATATTTTTGTGGAGAAACCTTGTATACAAAGCGCGTCCACACTCATACTCACAGGTGTTAAGCTTCAGGTGTTGACAGATACACAGATGTTCTATATTGGGCTGTACCTCTCACTAAGTACATTTTACATTCATAAATACCGTGTGCTATTTAAAAAAAAAAACAAAAAACAGCTGCAGGTGTATAAACAAACAGGGTGTAATCTTTTATTATCTTCATCCTTCTTTCTCTCATCTCTTTTCTCCTTTTCTCCCCTTTTTCCCTTTTTCCCCATCTCTGGTGAAAGTAAATCTGTTGGGCAATTTCTTGGCACTCAGACAACAATTCTAAGCGCTACTCTGCCGGACAGGACACGGTTAAAAAAAAAAGAAAAGAAAAAAACATGTGCTACTACATCTGTGAACTTTATCAACAACTTCAAAATTTTTTGGGAAAAAAGACAACTCTTCAAGCAACTCTTCAGCTCCAGCAGAGACAACCAACCAGTTGGCTGAGAAAGAGAGGTCATCCCAAAATGTCTCCCCATCGAAATCCACAGGAGAGGTGGACCCCCCTGTTATACCCCCCTCCCCCTCCCCCAAAACCCAGACCCAGACCGACAACCCCGGAAAACCCCCCTCACCCCAGACCCCGACCCAGACCGCACAGAACTCTCCCATCTCCCCACTGAGCCAGCTTTTGGCTTTCCTGGATTCTGATAACATGAAAGGAGCTCTTAAGATCGGGACCCAAATGGCTCTGACATCTTCTCCATTCAACTCCCCCCTTGGGCCCCTAATAGGAGATAGTTGTAAAATCTCTGTGCTTTTACGTGACAGAAAGAACAAAGCCAAAAGGATAAGAGACAGTAATAAACAATCAAAAAAAGCCATAAACTTTCAGGTACAACCAGACACAGAATTAATATCAGCAACTAAGTCATATAAACTGGCTTAATTGAACATTAGATCTCTGTCAGAAAAATCATTTTTACTGAATGACTTCATTACTGATCACCATCTTGATGTTATGTTTTTAACAGAAACATGGTTACGTGAATTTAATGAAGCTCCCATTCTGATAGTCGACGCCTCCAAACTACAATTTTCTTTGTGAGAGCAGACAACAAAGAAAAGGTGGAAGGGTGGCAACTTTGTCTAAAAATTTATTAGAGTGTAAAAAAGTATTTCTGGGCAAATTTGAATCTTTTGAATGTTTATCTCTTCAGGTAAAGAGCCCGGTCCGAACCATGTTCTTGAATATTTACAGGCCTCCTAAGTCCGAAATAAACTTTCTCAGTGATTTTAATTAGCTTTTATCTGTGATATGTGTTGATTATGACTTTTAATTATTGTGGGAGACTTCAACATTCACATGGACAATCCTGAAGACAAAAGTGCAATAGAACTATGTGACACTCTTTTTTATTTTGTTTTGACTCAACATGTTAAACAGCAAACGCACAAACAGGGACATATTTTGGACTTGATCATCACTAAGGCTCTAAACATTTCCAAGGTGTCTGTAGCTGATGTTGCCCTATCTGACCACTTTTCTGTTATTTTTGAAAGCATCATCTGCAATGACTCAGTTAGCCAAAGAGACATTATAAGAAAACGAATCTTTAAGGATGGTGCTGCTGAAACCTTTAACCAGATTTACTCTTCTACCTCCACTTTGCCCTGTAACACTGTAGATGAGCTGGTAGATAACTTTCATTCTAAAATCTCGGACATCATTGATTCAGTTGCTCCAATTAAAGTGAAAGTCGCTATTGGGAAGAAAATATCTCTGTGGAGAAGTGCTCCTCCAGTCAGAAGTGAAAAAAGGGAGTGTCGAAATGCTGAATGCAGGTGGCGAAAGACTGGACTCCAGGTTCACTATAGTATCTATAAAGAGAGACTATACAGATATAACCTACAACTGAAAAATGCAAAGAAATCTTTCTTTTCTGAGATCATCAGCAAAAACATTAACAATGCTTGTGCATATTTGCCACGGTCGACAGGTTAATAAACGCTCCTGTAACTGTAGCATCTGAACTCAAATCTACCAGGGCCTGCAATGAATTTGCTAACTTCTTCACTGAAAAAACCCAAAAGATCAGAGGGGCAGTCAGCACATCCACATCAACTCCAGTACCAATGTTGTCTCCAACTAAAACTCATTTCGACAAAATTTCCCAATTTCACCAAATAAACTACAAAAACTTAGAAGAAATCGTACACCAACTAAGCTCTTTTCCTGCTGTCTCGATGTAATACCCACAGCTTTCCTTAAGAAAGCTTTGCCCGTAATAACATCTGATTTAACACAAATAATAAACACGTCCCTTTTGTCAGGTGTTTTCCCCCAGGCCCTGAAAACAGCAATTATCAAACCTCTATTGAAAAAGAGCAACTTGGACAAGCCGCTACTACAGAACTACAGGCCTATATAAAACTTCCCCTTCATCAGCAAGATTATTGATAAAGCTGTGTTTCAACAGTTAAACAACTTCTTAACAATTACCAGCCGCTTCCATGTGTTCCAGTCAGGCTTCCGTGCTCACCACAGTACAGACACTGCTCTTGTCAAGGTGTTCAGTGACATCCGTATAAATGCAGACTGTGGAAGAAGCACAGTGCTGGTATTATTGGACCTTAGTGCAGCATTCGACACTGTTGATCACTCCATTTTATTAGAGCACCTCGAAAACTGGGTCGGCCTTTCTGGTACAGCACTCGATTGGTTTAAATCCTGCTTGAAGGACAGGAACTTTTTTTGTGTCAGTAGGTACAGGGGTTGGACAATGAAACTGAAACACCTGGTTTTAGACCACAATAATTTATTAGTATGGTGTAGGGCCTCCTTTTGCGGCCAATACAGCTTCAATTTGTCTTGGGAATGACATATACAAGTCCTGCACAGTGGTCAGAGGGGTTTTAAGCCATTCTTCTTGCAGGATAGTGGCCAGGTCACTACGTGATACTGGTGGAGGAAAACGTTTCCTGACTCGCTCCTCCAAAAAACACCCCAAAGTGGCTCAATAATATTTAGATCTGGTGACTGTGCAGGCCATGGGAGATGTTTAACTTCACTTTCATGTTCATCAAACCAATGTTTCACCAGTCTTGCTGTGTGTATTGGTGCATTGTTATCCTGATACACGGCACCGCCTTCAGGATACAATGTTTGAACCATTGGATGCACATGGTCCTCAAGAATGGTTCGGTAGTCCTTGGCAGTGACGCGCCCATCTAGCTCAAGTATTGGGCCAAGGGAATGCCATGATATGGCAGCCCGAACCATCACTGATCCACCCCCATGCTTCACTCTGGGCATGCAACAGTCTGGGTGGTACGTTTTTTTGGGGCTTCTCCACACCGTAACTCTCCCGGATGTGGGGTAAACAGTAAAGGTGGACTCATCAGAGAACAATACATGTTTCACATTGTCCACAGCCCAAGATTTGTGCTCCTTGCACCATTGAAACCGCCGTTTGGCATTGGCATGAGTGACCAAAGGTTTGGCTATAGCAGCCCGGCCGTGTATATTGACCCTGTGGAGCTCCCGACGGACAGTTCTGGTGGAAACAGGAAAGTTGAGGTGCACATTTAATTCTGCCGTGATTTGGGCAACCGTGGTTTTATGTTTTTTGGATACAATCCGGGTTAGCACCCGAACAACCCTTTCAGACAGCTTGCTCTTGCGTCCACAGTTAATCCTGTTGGATGTGGTTCGTCCTTCTTGGTGGTATGCTGACATTACCCTGGATACCGTGGCTCTTGATACATCACAAAGACTTGCTGTCTTGGTCACAGAGACGTGCACCAACAATTCATCCTCTTTTGAACTCTGGTATGTCACCCATAATGTTGTGTGCATTTCAATATTTCGAGCAAAACTGTGCTCTTACCCTGCTAATTGAACCTTCACACTCTGCTCTTACTGGTGCAATGTGCAATCAATGAAGACTGGCTACCAGGCTGGTCCAATTTAGCCATGAAACCTCCCACACTAAAATGACAGGTGTTTCAGTTTCATTGTCCAACCCCTGTAAATTTACATCAGAGACCACAAAACCAGAGACCACTGTATCATTGTAATGTTTTTCCTTTTGTACAGCGCCTTGAGTGCCTTGTTGCTGAAAAGCTCTATAGAAATAAACTTGACTTGACTTGACTTCAGAGCATGTTTTCTGAGGTGGACCCCTTTCTCAAATTAATTTCTATATATTTCTACAGTATTAAATCATATATATAGAAGCACAAACATTTTTCCTCACTCTGTACCTTTGGTGGTTTTCTCATTTAATTACTGCATTTTGGACAAAAAAATGGATTACACCCAGATAATGTCCATCATAGAGAAGTTTGAAAGTGCTTGCTGTGTGTTTTGCGTTTACACAAACTGTTTAAATGACATTTAATCTGTATTCAATAGAGACAAACGTTCTACACAGAAAGGAAAAAAAAACAACAAGTCAGTTTGGAAGAGCAACTATGCAGGGCAAACTTATTCTGCTTATTTTGATGGGTAAGTGGCTCTACATAATTATGACAGTTTTAGTAAAAATACCGCTAAATGTACACTTGTTAAACCAGTGGATGGTGAAAAACATTTTGAATCTAATTAACATTAAACTGAACATGTAATGTGCAGCCCCATTCACATCAATGGCATCAATGGTAAAATGTGTACAAAATGTTTACACAAAAAAGATGTGTACAAAAACATTTGTCTTTTATTGCATTAGCATTACCTTAAAATGAACTGTTTTGTAAAGATTTAACCTTTTTTTAAATTTCCTTAACAACATTATTGGTGCCACAGTGGTGATTCTAACAGTTCTTTTTAAAGGTATAATTCAAATTTCACACTTTATCAGAGCGGAACATTTAATTTGTAATCTATGATTATATGATTATTTAAAAATCTCCAGTCTAACTGTGGATACCTACTATGTTTTTTGGTTTTTTTTTGTGTAAAAACAAAAGACAAGACAAAATAAAATAAAATATATATTTACTGTCATAAAGCATTTATTCTAGAGAGAAATTTCAAGTGTATGTTGTAGGGATTTAGTTGACAGATTATGTAACTTCAATAAAAGTTTAATTTATTGAGTTTTCCTATTCAAATTTACGAGATGTGCCAAAAAGTGTAGAAGGCTGTTCATGTATTGCACTTATGGTTAACTTTAATCTGTATTTTTCTGTTTTAAGATCAGTGCTCTTTTATGGTTTGTCAGCTCTATGAGTATCACTACATTAAAGATGAAAAGACCTGGACTAAAGCTCAGCAGTACTGCAGAGAGAAACACACAGACCTGGCCACAGTGTCTAACATGACAGACATGAAGAGACTCCTCAACATCTCAGCAGGATATAAGAGGGATGCTTGGATTGGTCTGTTCTACCAAACAGATGTCAACAGAACGTGGTACTGGTCTCTGCCTGGAGTGGAGCTCAATGAAAGTGAGATAAATTGGAGCAACGGAGAACCAAATGATGTACATATTGAAAACTGTGGGTTTTTAAACCAAGACCTCACCTTGGGAGATGTGTCCTGTAAAAGAGAAAACAGAGACAGAAGTTATTTTGTTTGCTTTGATGGTGAGAATATTTTTTCTTGATGGTACTTTTGATTCAGAATTATTATTTTTTAAAATATATTTTAGCAGAATTGATAAACTAAGAAAAGCAAAATAACCAATACATAAATTCATAGTAACATGAAAGGAAAATATTACTTTTTGTAATCCAAATGTTTGGACTTTTTATTGCTGTTGCAAAAGCCACTGACTGCAGTCCTAAAATTGTATTCAGCTTAAAAATTACATGGGTACTGGTAAAATGAGTTACGTGTTTGACTTTCTTTACTCAACAGACAGAATTCAAACAAAGAAATTTCATTTGATCAAACTTGAAATGACCTGGCTGGGAGCACAGAATTACTGCAGAGAGATACACACAGATCTGGTTAGTGGAATAAACCAGCTACAGGAAGACCAATTAAAGACAGAGATCAAGTCTATAAACACGTTCATGCTTGTCGGGCTGTTCAGGGACACCTGGCAGTGGTCAGATGGAAGCAAGTTCTCTTTCAGACACTGGCATATAGATTTTGATGATGAACAACAAAATAATAGTCAATGTGCCATGACTGTGTTTAATGATAATGGCAGATGGAAAACAGACAGCTGTACTGAGAAAAAACCCTTCTTCTGTTATGATGGTGAGTTTTTCTGAAAATTATAAAACTGTAATGGATGGAGGCTTTTCTTTCCACTTTGTAGGCTAAAAGTATATTTTATGTTTCTTTCAGTGGGGAGTAAATCTGTTTCAAAGACATTGTGTGTTCAGCTGCTGTCATACTGTTTAATATCCTGCCATTTATGTTGGCAGCTTGAAAAAAATGTGTTGGTTTAAATGCGAGAAATTGAAGGGTACTTTATGACACATCAAGTTCTGTTGTGTCGTTCAGTTATGTGAGTCACTTTTGATGTGTTTCCATCTGAATAGTATTTGTGTATTGGGATGCAAAAGGTGGAATTTCTCAGTTTCTGCTGCGTCATGAAAGGGTACATTATTTTTACCATGATGTCAACCTTTTGTTGGTTTTTTTAGTATTTTTTTTTTCTTTTTCATATTGAAGGATCAACTGTCCATTTGGTAATGAAATTTCATTGTTGTGCTATGAGCTCCACAAAGTGGTCAAATATTAATTTTCCAAATTATTCGTAAAATAAAGCATCTGGCATGCTGAACAGAGTGAATCCTCCTCAATGCAGCCAGAGATCAATGGTACAATGAGTAACACTTGTGGAGCACACCTATGTATGCTGCACACATAGCCCTCATGCAGCAGAACATTTCTGACATGTCCAAAAAAATTCTGCCACCCTGGCATATAAGAAGATAAATTGTGTATTAAACAGTAAGGTAAATTTCCTATGGGATTATGCCATACTACACTACTGAAATAAAAGGCAAATACATAAATGAGTGACAGGGGTATTACATAACATTACACCAACATAGACATGTAAATATAACTGAAATTTGGAGATATTCATTGTGGAATACAGAAGCTTCTATAAATTATATTACAGGCTATTAGTTCTGAGTAACTATCTAAACAAAGACACTGGTGTGGTTATTTATCTGTGTTTATTGTTTATAATTTAGATAAAGTGATCCTGATCAAAGAAAAGATGAACTGGGAGGATGCCTTATACTACTGCAGAGAGCACTACCATGATCTGGTCACCATTACCAATCTGGATGAGCAGAGATGGGTCCAGGAGAAAGCCAAGAACGCATCGACTTATCATGT
The DNA here is from genome assembly GCA_036173005.1 of Crenichthys baileyi. NCBI lineage: Eukaryota > Metazoa > Chordata > Actinopteri > Cyprinodontiformes > Goodeidae > Crenichthys > Crenichthys baileyi. Next base: position 55,667 of record JAHHUM010001886.1, on the reverse strand, counting down.
CTGGATGGGACTGCGCTACACCTGCACTCTGGATTTCTGGTTCTGGGTCAGCGACGAGGTGGTCAGCTATAAGAACTGGGCCTCAGATGGACCAATGGATAATTGTGACATGTCTGGAGCCCTGGAAACAAGAGGACAACATCAATGGTTCAAAATGAATGATAATGAGGAATTTGACTTCATCTGTTCAAAGTTCTAAAGCTTTTAATACTATCTTATAAAAGGCCTTTTCATTCATTTGACCACTTCAGTTCTGTAGGATGTATTTCTCTTTTCAGAATTTATCTTCTTTCAAAATTATCTTTCATGTCTCAGACACAGATTGTCAAGGAATACCTTTTTGTGTTAGACAAATTTAATCTGATGTCATTTTTGAAATGTGATAGGCCTCTATCCCATTCTGGAATGTACTGAAGAAGTGAGCATGTACTGGTGAAGTAGCATTTACTAATGTACGTATTTAATTTTAAAATTAGTCAAATACTTTCCTAGGTTTATGATATATCAAAACTAAAAATATTTTGGTCAAAGTTCTAGGCTGTTGAGTGCAGGGGAGGGACTACAGTAGAATAATATTTATGACAAATGACCTACTTGTCATCATACAACAGGGTCAGATAGTCAAATTTAAGCATTTCTTAAATTAATTTAACAATTAAATGCTATGATTACAGCTTTAAGTATAGGGTTTCTATGCGGCCCTAAAGTGATTTCATTGTTTTAGTGCGTGAGAAATAAATGAGTAAACAAACGTTCATGTTTAAAATAAATCTTCCTCGTGCCAGCTTTGGTCTAACACATTTGCTTATTGTTTCCATTTTATATTTCTCCCATTTTTCCTAAGCTGTTTGTCAAGAGTTCAGCTGCTTCACTGAACAAAAAAAAAAAAAAATTATCCGGTTTTGTCCACCTGCTTGCAGACAAATTCACAAACAGCCGTACCTTGATGCTTTCAGCGACATCTCCAATGCCATCTCTTGTGCTTGTTCCCATTCTTATATGTACTCTTATGCTATCCAGGTAGATTAGATACTGAGCTGTACCTACTGTTTACAGTTCTGGGGTCTGACAGCTTGATTTAATCTGCTGATTTCACTAATGTATAAGAACACACTGCTATCAAATGTTATTAATGTCCGTGTATCACTATGAATATCTTAGTCACATACCTATATTAAAATTCCCTTTTGTTCATGGGAGATATTTAAAGCTTGCTAAAAAGTTTTTTTCTTTTTACTTTTCTTTACTGTATGTTTAAACAATTACTTAAGAGAGTATATCTTTATATAAAAATAATATAGTGATTATGTTTGAAGGTATTTGTTACAAGGATCTTTATAAGACATTTCTGTTAAGTCAATATGTTTTTTTATACTTTAGAACATGTATACATGTATACATCAGTGTGTGCTCCAATTTTGTTTCTTTTATCTTAAAACTTCATTGGTATTCACTTTACCTTTGTATGATAACTTCTTTTTTGTTTCAGACCAATAAAAATATGATCTATTATCAGCAAAAATTGACTTTTTCTTTTTTTCTTTGTTTTGGTGAGATCTGACCCTTTTCCATCAGTTATTACAATGTTTTAAGCTAAGTGTTTTGCTCTTCAACTCCTGATATCACTGCATCACATGAGGCATTTGTTAATGTACAGAATGTAACACAGTGAAAGTCCCATCAGAAGGCAAATACAGAGACCTTTGTTAGGGGAAGAAAATGAAATGGAAATGAAGCTGTGCATTGCATGAGTTTCTATGAAAACACCTGTTGTTAAGAATATATCTTTTAGTTTATCATGATATCGTAAACATCGTACAGTGTATAAAGTAGAAATACAATTACATACAAATTCATTAAACATTTGTGATGTCATAATAAACAGGCAACCTATTAAATGGACCTGACATCAGATAAACATACATAATCATACATTTTTTACTTCATCAAAAAATTCACAATAACAATAAAGAATTACAATTACCCCAAATGGCACAGCAGAATTACAACTAGAAATAGAGAAGTGCTGTGTTTGTTTAATTTCTTTAACAGTTTTTGTTCAGTGATTAAAGATAATTTTATGAATATTAAATGATTGAAATATACATATCAGATGCTAATGTAATATTCTAGACCTGAGGACAAACAGCACAGGTTTGGGTTTTTAACCTACAGCGATCCTGATGAAAGAAAAGATGAACTGGGAGGATACCTTATACTACTGCAGAGATCACTACCATGGCCTGGTCACCATCACCAACCTGGATGAGCAGAGATGGGTCCAGGAGAAAGCCAAGAACAGCTCAACTGAATTTGTCTGGATGGGACTGCACTACACCTGCGCTCTGGATTTCTGGTTCTGGGTCAGCGGCGAGGTGGTCAGCTATAAGAACTGGGCCTCAGATGCAGTGGTTTAAAAGAGAAGATCTGTTCTAAAAAAGAATAACTTCAAGAATGAATGCTCTGACCTGTGCTAAGGGCAAATATGATGAAGCTCACTGTGTAGCTGTATTTATGTTGATGTTTTGGATTAAATCTGTCATGTACACAATGACAAACTAAAGATAAGCCATCACCTCATCAGTAGAGATTGTAATAATTTTACTGACCACAGATGCTTATCTAAAACCAAATTAAATTCAGCCATGATTTCCCAAAGTGTCATTGTAATCGTTATCTTAAGATAACCAATTTTGTTTTATTGTGTTTTTGCAGCTTCCAGCAGCAGCACCAAAAGCCCCTGAGGCAAACAGCCTGTGAGCTAAGTTCACCCTTTCTACTTGCTAACAAGACAATGACTATCAAAGCCAGGTTTTAAATAACCTTTTCAAACAATGTATATCTTTTAACAATTTAATCATTTTGAGAAAAAGTGCAAATTTTATGTTTTGCCATGATTTCATATGTCCCTGATGGCCTGATATTCCCTGAAGGCATGTCCCCACTTAAACACCCCTGACTCAGGTGACTGCAGTTTAACAAAAACCTGCTGATCCGCCATTGATTGCAATCAGGTCTGCTAAACCAGGGAACCATCTAAAATATGCGGGCAGTGTGCCTTGTACCGCATTGTATTACTTCATTTGTTAAACAAAATTGTGACCAAAACATAATTTGTTATTTATTAAAATGTATTCTAAAATAGTAATAGTGTCATGCTGTGTGTTGGTGGGACCCAAATGCAGAGCATAGTGGAGTAGATGAAAAGTTTTAATCATAAACAAACTTACAACTTGACCAGGAACACAAACAGGTGAGTGACATGAGCAGGATGACACCAGGATCAAAGGTTTAGAGGACATAGACTGAAACAGCAACAGGGTAGCAAGCTGGGTAGTTTCCAGGAGGAACCAGCAAAGAGGGAATACTGAGGGAAGTGGGGAATGGACCAATGAAGTAGGGGAACTAATCAGGAGAATATGAGTCAGCTGGCAACCAAGGAACTGCAGGGAACTGAGGGAGTGTGGCAAAGAAACACTGATTAGCAGGGATGCAGGGAGGTAATAGAAACACATCTAAATGAACTGAAGCAAGTAAACAATGAGACTAAACTAAAGGACTTGAACAGGGGGAACCAGATCTTTAAGGAAATATGAATTAACATATCTAAACATAGGAATCTAGGAAGTAACAATTCTAAAGAGAAGTAATCTAATAAACCTGAATGAACAGAAAATAACCTGGCTGAACAGAGAAAGTAAACAAAACAAAAACTCAAAAACCTAACACAGCCGGATTGTGACAAATGGAGTTTTGATGAAAATTAAATCTGGAAGACTCACCTCCACCACTGGCTCCGTACTATGACTCCATCATGCATCTCCGCTCCAACCAATCAGCGCCAAGTCTGCATTCCTCATCAGCCAATCATCCTTCAAGGCTTCGCTTTTAAGGACCTCCAACCATGGATCTCCCTGCTCTCCCACTGAGCTTCGACCCTCCTCCACCCCATCGCCACCATCTGGCTTCCTAGCTCCTTCCAAATCCCTTATTATCAGGCCTCCACTCCATCACCAGTATCGGATCCCAGAGGGGGAAGACATCTCTAATCCTAATCCTAAAACATACATTCAAGCTTATGTCATTCATAGCATTCATGTCTTCCTCTGTGGTCCGAGCGCCAAAGAAATAAACATCTGCTATTTAATTTCTCTAATCTGCATCTGTGTGTTTTTATTGTGAGTCTTTACAGGATTGAAAGATTGGCCACCACAAACTTGTGAACTTCCCTAACCTTGAATCATTTTTTGCTTCAGGTACCGGTCATGCTCTGTAGGTATTTGTTTTTTTTTTTCATTTTTGGTTGTATTTTGACGATATCTATGCTGTTCATTATCTTCTTACTTTCTTTAGTTCCTGTCCCAATGCTTACTATTGTTAGGTGTTTCTTTTGAATTTGACTTTTCTCCTGCTGTTCATTATATTCTTATGGTCCTGTCACGTACTGTCAATTTCCCTGTGCTCATTATTTCTTAGTAGTTCTTGGCATTTAAGTTCTCAGATCTTTCTGGTGTCATTTTTACTTTTAATTATATCTCCTGTTTAATGTTAGACATTTTGGTTTGTTGCAAGGTATATTTTAGATTTGTTATTTTTTACAATAATGTAAGTTCACTTTTACACAGTAGCTTTCAACTTTTTCTTGAGTTGATTCCTTTTATTTTATTTCCACCTCTGGCCATCCTTTACCATTAATTCTGTTATTCTTAATTATTTTTGCAGACTTTAGATCGTGATGCTGCTTTTTCCTTATGATTTTGAAGTCAATAACTAAGAACTGCCACCCTTCTATAGTTGCTCTGCATTCTCCCTGCCACAAGGTGCTCCATATTTCATCTGATTAGCTCCTCTAGTTTGATGGTCATTTTCTCCTCCCTCCCTCTGTATTTTACCTCTCTGGTTTTTATTGCTCGCCACTGGATCCTACTGTTTGTCATGCCACGCCTGTCAGTGGCTGTTTGCTTGCCTGCTCCATGACTCTCATTCTGCCCATGCTCTGTGTTCTGTTCATTACACTAAGTTATCTTTTCAATATTAAATACTTCTACTCACCATACGGCTTCCACGCTCTTGTCTGCATGTTGGTCCTGTACTACATCTCCCTATTATGACAGCAAGGCTGAGTGCAGCATCTTTAACCTGTTAAGCCTTTAAGAAGCAATTTCCACCTGAAATTAAATACCTGAAATAAAACAAGTTATAAGGTCTACATGCCAACTTTTGGTACCTGTGTAAAAGTAAGACATATTTTTTTCATGTACAGGCACTATTGCAACTGTGTCTGATTTATTTTTAACAAACAAAAAAAAATAAAAAATCAAACACACCACACACAGCTCAACCAGCCGGTGGGTTCGTCGGGTTAAAATGCAAAGATACATCACAACAGGGACAACTGCAAACTTAAACTGATATATCAGGTTCTGCGTTTTTTAATCTTTTAAAGCTTTGAATAAAATGTTAAACTCTAGGAATAGTGTAGTTTTTGTAACATAAATTAATAAAAATAAGGTTTTTATGAAAACACTAAACATTCATAACTGCTAAATTAGGCTCAAATAGAAAAACTTGCTCCTAGAGCTCCCAAATGGTCATTCATCTAGCATTAATGTCAACTTTCTAAGGGAGTCAAGCAAAAAGAGCTGCATCTTTAAAAACAGACAGGCTTCCTATCACTTGTGTCTGTTTAACAGATTTACTTGGCACCCATAAGACAACAAATATGGGTAAAATATTTATTTATGGAATGTTTTCATAAAGTTCTACAAAAATGTACTTAAAGGTATTGTGGGGATATCTACCATTAATTTTCATATATACCCACTGTTCTTAACCTATTATAACTGTTACTATGTCTGATTTTTTTTATAAGCATTTATCTCTTTTGTAACTAATAATAATCATAGGTTATTTTATACCCTTTGATTATTTTAAGATTCAAGGGATATGTTGTGCTCCTTCTGTGGTAATGGGGACCTGCCCCATCCTGTCATTGCTGCCCTTTGGGTGAGACAAAAAGGTTTAATAGATTAATATCATCAATTTTAATTTAATAAACAATAATGTTGTAGATACAGTGTGAAACCTGTGAGCGATGGTTCCACATTGAATGCATCGAGATGACACCAGCACAGAAGGCAAACGAAGACACCCCTTGGTACTGTGTGTTGTGCACTAACTAGAGAGTCTCTAGATAACGTTTGCTGACTGTAACCAAATACTGAATTATTTATGTTTGAGAGTGTGGGAAATAAAATTAGTTAAAACTCAAAGATTAACAGTATGAGAATATGAATATTGCATGTTTGGGGGCATGCTATATTGTGTGGCCTTTATGTTTTTTTCTTTCTAGATGGAACTACTGTAAACTTTGGTAAAGTCGGTAGTACATAAACCATTTGCATCAAGTGGTTTTGGTTATTCATTTAATTTGTTTAGGTAAAGTCAACTTAAATTTACAATAATCGAAACATTTTAAGTTATATAAAGTCAAGTTGTTTAAGCATTCAGTAACAGAAAAAGTGGGTCTACTTGTGAGTGTGCTTAAGATTACAATATTGAAAATGTATTATGAATCTACTATACATAAAATCATAGTTTAATTGAAAATACTAACTACAACTAAACTATGTCATTCTAGTTAAATTCTTCTGTCAGTGAGCAAGTTGGAGTGATGTGGAGCCTGCAGGCAATTCCCACTGCAGTCTCCCTCATTATAATGCAAGAAACAAGACAGGAAATGGTATTCAGGTTAAATATTATTTGGTTGTAATACAGAGTTATTATCAGTACAAGCATGTCTGCATCAATAAAGGCAATGTTATGTTTATTTAAAAGATTCAAGATGAGGTGCTCTATGTGTGCTATGGGTTTGATGGCACTACAACATGCTATAGTGAAGTTACTGACCATTTTATACATATTTTAATGGTAAACAAAAATGACTAAAAATCTATTTAAACACATTTACCTAAAGTAATAGTTGTAGTATGATCAAGATAAGGTGCTCTATGTGTGCTATGGGTTTGATGGCACTACAACATATACTGAAGTTATTGACCATTTTATACATATTTTACTGAATATTTGGCTATTTAGGCTAAAGTCTTTGGGAAATTCCTAAAAATTTCTTTAGTATTAATTTCCAATCCAAGAAATGTAGTATGAAAAACGTGAGATCACATACACATACAATGATTTTAATGACAATACACCTCTCCTTGGCGACGCTATTGCATATTTCTTCATCATATTTTTCTGGTGTTGCAATTTGCAGACGGTCCCTGCGCATTTGAGGAGCAGCGAGCTCTGCATAGAGGCCAATGCAAGTCTCCCAGCGCGGTGTTAGGCTCGTTTAGAGGAAAATACGATTGCAGCTCACTGTCTGCCTTGCTGTGGTTGCAGAAAGGTGTTGGTTTTCTAGAGGCAATGTTCCGCTGATGAGTTGTTGATCCGGAAAAGCCGAATCTGTGAATATCTTTCTTTTCTTTTTTTCTTTTTTTTTAACTGTGTCCTGTCTGGCAGAATAGCGCTCAGAATTGTTGTCTGAGTGCCAAGAAATTGCCCAACAGATTTACTTTCACCAGAGATGGGGAAAAAGGGAAAAAGGGGAGAAAAGGAGAAAAGAGATGAGAGAAAGAAGGATGAAGATAATAAAAGATTACACCCTGTTTGTTTATACACCTGCAGCTGTTTTTTGTTTTTTTTTTTAAATAGCACACGGTATTTATGAATGTAAAATGTACTTAGTGAGAGGTACAGCCCAATATAGAACATCTGTGTATCTGTCAACACCTGAAGCTTAACACCTGTGAGTATGAGTGTGGACGCGCTTTGTATACAAGGTTTCTCCACAAAAATATGCAATAGTGAGTGTGAGGACCCACCGACCTGCCCCATGGTCCCTGGGCGGACACTGAGGAGATCCGAGCCACAGACATCCAAAGGCCCCCCAAAGCACAGGAACCCCAGGAGAACCACCGCCGGGACTACCGCAACCCCACCAGAGAAGAGCAGTGGAGAGTCCCAGGGGAACCACCCAGCAGCGACAGTGCAGAAGCCCCAGGGAGCCGCACTGACAAGCCCACAGGCCGGCAGCCGTCCACGCCCAAGGAGATCCAGCCATGGACCCAGAGACCCAAGACCCCGGGACACACCACCCCCCAAGCAGAGGCCTGACAGAGGCCAGGGGGCCAGGCCCCGGCAGGCAGCCACCGGGAGTGAGCCAGCACACACCAAAGCACCCAGCCCCGGACACCGAGAACCACAAGTACACCAGCGGGCAGAGACTCCAACCACCGGCAGGTATTGTGGCGGGGAGAAAATAGGCCCCCTACAATATGGGGGGCCTAAGCTGATCCAGGAGAGTGAGCAGTCCAAGACCCAACCTGTCACAAAACAAAAACAAAAAACGGGCACACAGTCACAATCACCCACTCCCACCGTCATGCATACACATAAAGTCACTAGCACCCAACGTAAAGACAAACAACAATGGACGTCACACACTCACTCACACTCCCCATGCATATTCTATACTCCCACGTCCAGGCGCCGGTACCCCCTAGGGGCAACCAGCCCTCGGACCCAGTAGGTGTTCCCCTTCCCTCATGGGGCAGAGACAGGCAGGCAGCGCCTGCACCGCCCAGACCCGGGCAGCCCCGAACCCAGTCCCCAACAACCCCCATCCACATCCGGAGAGGGGACTATGTACAAAAGAGGGGTCCACATGGCTCAAACCAGCCCGCCAACCAGAGCCGCCCAAGGACGGAGCAGTCCCGACCACCGACTCACAGGGCTCCCGACTCCCGACCACCGGATCACAGGGCAACCCCCAACAAGGACACCGATATCGAACACATGCCCCCGAACCCAAACGCCACGAATCCCCTCCCCCACAGGGGCACACCCCCACAGGTGAACTCCATAGCTGAGAGGCCGATGAAGCCACACCCACCCAGCGCAAGCTCCTCATACAGCCCCGCTCTAAGCACCCCCACCGCAACCCGCTCCCCCACCACACAGCGCGCCACAACGGCAAGGCAAGGGCCCCGCGAAACACCACCCCCGCCCACCGGTGCAAGCACATGTTTTTTTCAACCACTTACTAATCATCAGAAGTCTCGAAAAAAACTCATCTCCACAGGAAATCGGTGCACAGGGTCCGCTGAGAAACACCTTGATATTGAGACCTCCAACAATATTCAGAAGATGAGTGAAATCCTCCTTCAATTCTTCAGATTTTTTTCTTAGCCACGTCATCCATGGCTCCACAGTGTATAATAAGGTTTTCTAGAGACAGGCGTTTTTCTGTGATTGCAAGAATATTCTCTGAGATATTGGACACCATGTTACTGGTACCAATTATAACTTCTGTGCTTTTCTTGTTGCAGAAGTTTTTAATCCCATCCTCAGCTGTGTTGCCCACTATCAGGGTTCTTGGTCCGGTGGGACGCTTTTTCTCTGGCAATTTAGGAGAAGACTGTTTAGAAAGAAGGTTGTTCTCAAACCTTTTATTGTTCTCAGAAGATGGATCATTTTCCTGGTTTTCATTCTGTAGTGGAGCAAATCTGTTTTGGAGAGGAATTTCATTATTTCCAGCTGTCTCACTCCTATCAGTTGTTGTGACAGCAGCTCGCTATCGAAGTCTCCTTTTCCCAGGGGAAACGGGGGCATTTCTCTGTAATTCTGGCCTTTCTAATTTATTTAATTGCTGAGATCTTCCAGTGAGTCATCCACCTTGATTTTTTGGGCATGGTCCTAAAACATGCCAGGGGGGTCTGCTGGTAGGTTTATTCTCAGTGTTCTGATTGCCGGCTGAGTCGTTGATCTGGCTGTCACAGGATCACAGGCAGAGTTGAATCATCGCTGTACCCCATATTCACCTCCACATTCACTTCTAGTCGATGGATTTTCATCTCCAAAACAGCCAATTTCTGTAAAAGTTTGTCGAAGTCCTCTGTGGTGAAGGGAGGCATTTTGTGCTGATTAGCTTGCGTCAACTTGTCCTTCTTTCGAGTTCGATTTATAAAAACATCAAAATAAAAATAATAATAATCCTTGGGATTCGTTAGTAAGAAGTAGTTTTAGTCCAATATTTCCGTAATTTTGGCTAAGAGATAAAAAGTTAGGAGTAAAAGAATGCCAGCAACCAGGGAGCTTAGAAGAAAAGTGTCTGAGCAGGCAGAGAGGCGGAAGTAGAAAAAACATGAAGACATTCTCAGATTAAAAGCAATAAAATGTACATTCAAAACAGATTTA